>JASCIV010000702.1:0-13923 GCA_030374735.1 Gracilaria caudata
CCCGCCACCCATGTGAGTACGCGCCCGCGTTCTACCTTCGTACCGTGAGAACGCCACGCCGCACGCGCCACACACACACACACCTGCGTGTGCTCGTGTGCTCGCGTTTGCGCGCTGGAGGCGTTTCACGAAACGGTTCCGCCTCCGCGTCTCGCGTGCGCGTCGTCCGTTGCAGCTGACAGGCTGGCCGAAACGCGCGTGCGCGCGCGCAACGCCACCGGTTCACGCGTGCCGCGCTGCAATTGGTCACGTTTTGGCGCACTGCAGCTCGGCTGTGCACACGTCGAGCACAACGCCGCTGTTCGCGGCCGCGTGTTTTTGTGCGTGCAGCAGACAACTTCCACGCTGGCCATTCACTCAATGGCCCCCCCAGTTGTGCTTGCTAACCGGCAGCTCGCCGAGCTCGCATGTTTCACGCTCGTACCCCCTCGTGCGTATAAAGCCACCCCCCTCCACCGCTTGCGTCTCCCGCCACCTTTGTTGCTGCTGCTGCCGCTGCTGCTGCTGCCCCCCTTTTGCTCGTGCTCCTCGTGCACCTTCGTTCCGCCAGTGCCAAAATGTGTCGGCCTCAACAGCTCAAACCCACGCTCACCGTGTGCGTGTCCGGCGCCGCCGGCCAAATTGCGTACAGTCTGCTGCCGCTCATCGCGCGCGGCGACGTGTTTGGGCGCGACCAGCCCATCGAGCTGCGTCTGCTCGAAATCAAGCCCGCGCTGGACGCGCTGCAGGGCGTGGTGATGGAGCTGCACGACTGCGCGTTTCCGCTTCTGCGCGCCGTCGTGCAGACTCATGACCCCATGGTGGCGTTCCAACACGCCGACGTGACGGTGCTGGCGGGCTCGTTCCCGCGACGCGCCGGCATGGAACGCAGGGACCTGATCGCGAAGAACGTGAGCATCTTCAAGGCGCAGGGGCGCGCGCTGGACCGCGTGGCGCGCAAAAACGTGAAGGTGCTGGTGGTGGGCAACCCGGCCAACACCAACGCGCTGGTGCTGAGCCAGTTCGCACCGTCCATCCCGAAACGCAACATCACCGCGCTCACGCGACTGGACCACAACCGCGCAGAGGCGCAGCTGGCGCTGCGCACGGGCGCGAGCGTGCAGCAGGTGCGCGGCGTGAGCATCTGGGGCAACCACTCCAGCACGCAGTACCCGCACGTGCTGCACGCCAGCGTGAACGGGCAGCCGGCGCTGCAACAGCTGGGCGGGCCGCAGGCGGTGGCGCGCAGCTTCATCCCGTGCGTGCAGACGCGCGGCGCGGCGGTGCTCAACGCGCGCGGCTTCTCGTCGGCCATGTCGGCGGCAAACGCGATTGGCGACCATCTGAGAAGCTGGCTGGTGGGCGACGCGCGCATTGTGAGCATGGCGGTGGCTAGTGACGGCAGCTACGACGTGAAGGAGGGCGTTTATTTCTCGTTTCCCGTGCGCTGCGTGGGCGGCGGCGAGTATGAGATTGTGCAGGGCGTGCAGCTGGACGAGTTTTCGCGCAAGTACGTGTCGGCCAGCACGGAGGAGCTGTTCGCCGAGCGACAGGAGGCGCTCGAGCTATGCGCCATGTGAGCTGTGCGCCATGTGAGCTGTGCGCCATGTGAGCTGTGCGCCATGTGAGCTGAGCTCACATGAGCGCGCACTGCGAGGAGGCGTTGCTGTTGCGACGCAGTTGCTCGTTTGTAAATAAGTTGTGTTGTAGAGCAAACGTCTCGAACTTGGCGGCTTCGTCGCGCTTCCATTTCTCGTACATGGCCCACGTGATGAGCTCATTGGGCACCACGCCGCGCGCGCGCCACGCCGCCAACAACAGCTCCTTGTGGTGCTGCTGCTGCTGCTGCGGCGACTGCTGCTGCTGCTGCTCCTGCTGCAGCGCGTTGCGTTGCGCCTGCTCGCGCTTCACCTTTTCCGCGAAGCGCAGAATGTAGCCGTAGATGTGGTGACGCCCCTTCCACTGCTCGCGGATCTCGCGCAGCTCCTGCGCGCCCTTGAACACCAACATGTCCACAATCTTGGCGTCGGTGACGCTGGCGTGGCGTTCAAACAGCTCGCGAATGGTGCGACGCACAAACAACTCGTCCTCCACAATGTTGAAGTTGTTGCGCATGTTGGGCAACTCGCGCAGCGCGGCGCGATACAGGCGCGTGGCGTTGCGCGACGCTTGGGAGAGAGAGGCGGACAGCGCGGTGGCGTCCTCGCCGCTGCCGCCCGTGTCGGTGTAGTGCACGTGGTCCATGCGCACGCCGGCCACGGTGGGCGCGCGCGCGCGCGGCGCGTGCGTGGAGAGCGCGCGAGAGAGCGCGGGCAGACGCGACATGTTTTTCGGGCGCGTTTGCGGATCGCGATCGATGGGGAAGGCGACGGGCGCGCGCGCTGTGCTCGCGGCGATGGATTGGGCGCGCGGGGCTGCGCTGCGAGGAGGGTGGGGGGGGGGGGGATGGCGTTGAACACCACAAACAAGTGGCGGCTTTTTTGGTTCTGTTTGGCGCGGCGCGGTGTGTATTTGTGTGCCGTGCCCACGATGCCACGCGCACACGTGCACCATATCGGAGCGCGTGAGTCAGTCAACGTCGGCTGTGGACGTTCGTTGTCATCTGTGCTGCGGCTCAACGCGTCGCCGCCATCGTCATCGACGCATTGATCGCGCCGCCGTCACCGCCGCCTCCCCCATCCTCCCCCATTCCCCCCTCTCCATCGAGCGCCATGTCGTCGTCGTCGGTGATCCGCGACGTGTTCCACGCCTACCGCCAGCACGTGCCGCGCGAGCTGCAGATCATCGACGTGTTCCTCGCGCACACCTTTGTCACCGCGCTCGTGCAGCTGCTGTACATGGCGCTCGTGGGCTCCTTCCCCTACAACTCGTTTCTGGGCGGCTTTCTGTCCACCATCGGCGTGTTCGTGCTCACCGTCTCGTTGCGCATGCAACTCAACCCCGTCAACACGCGCGACAAGCGCAACCGCTGGCGCGCGCTCAGCAAGCGCCGCGCGTACGTGGACTGGCTGCTGTGCAACCTCATGCTGCACACCGCCGTGCTCAACTTTCTCGGCTAGCTAAGCTATAGCTAGCACAGTCTGCCGTAGAACTCGCACAGCGCGTAGCGTCGTTTGAGCGGCGCCCACTGCACAATAAAGCGATCGGCAAACAGCAGCAACACGCGTCCGGACACACTGAGCGAGTTCACTCTCGCAAAGCTCTCCACAAACACCACGCGCCCCTCGCAGCGTCGCAACACGCGCATCACAAACGTGGCCGTCGCCACCACCGCCGCGTTCGCCGGCCCGTTGCACAGCACCAGCGTCGGGCGTTCTCGCCACACCAGCGTCAGCGCCGCGCACAGCGCGCGCAACACGCTCAGCACGCTGCTCGCCGCGCCCTCGCCCACCTCCCTCGCGCGCGGCATCACGCAAAAGCGCATCGCTCCCCCACCGCCACCGCCGGCGCCGGCGCGGTGCGTGGCAAGCGCCTTGCGTCGCGAGTGCGCGTCCGTCTCGCCCACCACGTACACCAAGCGCCGCGCGCGTCGCGTCGGTAACCACTCCGTCAGCATGGACAGCATCTCCGCCGTATGTCCGCCCGAGCCCAGCACCACCAACACCGTCCCCCCCTCGCGCACATCCGCGCCGCTGCGCGTCGCGCCGGGCGAGTCTCGCAAGATGATGCGCCGTCGCCGCGCGCGGATCGCGCGTAGCAGCAGCAACGCGCGCGCGAGCAACGCGCTCAGCACAGCGAACGAAAGCAGCGTCAGTGCGCGTAGCGCTTGCGCAACGTGCGCCACCATTGTGTGTTTTTTTTCTTTTTGTCTCTCGCCAACAACACACCGCTCGCGCGCCACACGGCGTGGATCCCCCCCCCCCCCCCGCGCCCGTCGGCCGTGCTGTCACTGCAAGCGCGCGCGCTTACCAGCGGCGTTTGGGTGCGTCTCGCTCGCTCGCTCGCTCGCTCGGCCGCGACGCCACGCGCCACTCCGGCGCGCCGGGGGGCAGAAAGTGGCGCGCCCGCGATCGCGCGCGCGCTGTATCGAGAAACAAACAACGCGGCACGCCGCACAGCTGGCGTGCGCGCCTTGTCGCCGCCCACTCGCCAGCCTCCTTTTTTTTTTATACACAGATACGCGGCGGCGCGCGCACGTGCAGTGCACGTTGTGCACGTGCGCGCACGCGTGCGTACGCGCTTCGTATGTATCATGAAGGCAAAACACGCGCCGTGGTGATGGCGCGCCGCCACACTCAGTGTCGAGGCAAACGCGAGCGACGCGCCCATACATACGCAAAGCGCGCCAAAAAACGCTCCCGCACGCCCGCGTCGCGCGCGCTGGAGCGCGCAGCGTTGCTTTGGCGCGCGCGTTTATTGTGGCGTGGCGTGGCGTGGCGACGACACACGCGCTGGTTGCAATGCGTTGATAAACGGCGCATGGCGCAGCCATGCCGTTCTTCCAACGAGCGCAAGCCGTTGCCTTGCCATAGCTCTGTGAAAGCATGATGCGCCGTTGTTTCGCATTCGTCGTGACGCTGTTGGCGTTGACTCAGCCGGTGCGCGCCGTCCAGAAGCTCGCTCCAAAGGTAAAGTGTCTCGCTCTTCCCCCGCCAAAAACGCGCACCATCACTGACGCGATCCATAAAAACTCTTCTGTATAGTTACTCGGCGCCAAATGGAAGTCGCACCGCTCATACCCGCTGCCCGTGTTCGAGGCGGCCGGCGGCGTGCTACGCACCTCGCCCGCCAATCACACGCTCATCATCGCCGGCGGCTATCTCTCCAACAGCGGTCTGCGCGCCACCACGGAGGTGCACGCGCTCTCGCTACAGTCGCCGCGCTCGCAATGGACGTCGCTCGCGCGCATGCCGCGCGCGCTCACGCACTGCGCACAGGCGCTGGTGAACGACACGCTGTATCTGTGCGGCGGATTTCTGGGCGCCGCGCCGGGACGCTCCATAAGCGACTGTGTGTCGTACTCGCTGTCCACCAACGCGTGGAGCTCGCTGCCGTCGCTGCCCATCGCCGTGGGCGGCGGCGCCATGGTGTACATCGCGCCGCTTCACGCGCTGTTCTACGCGGGCGGCATGCATCGCAAGCAGGGCTCGTGGGGCGGCACCGACATGGCGCACAGCTTTCTGCTTTCGCTGGATGAGGTGCACAACGGCTGGGTGAGAAAGGCGGACATGCCCAACCCGCGCAACCACATGGCGGCGGCGGTGGCGGCGTCGCGCTACCTGTTTCTGGGCGGGCAGCACTCGGCCGACGAGGAAGAAGGCAACCAGGCCACGCTCAACGAGTACGTGTACTGGCAGGACCGCTGGCTCACGCGCGCGCCGCTGCCGCAGCCGCTGGGGCACGTGGTGGCTAGCTCGCTGCCGTTCTGGAACGGCGTGCTGGTGCTGGGCGGCGTGCTGAACGGCCGCCGCCAGTCCAGCGCCATGTACTACTACGACGCGCGCGCGGACGGCTGGAGTAGCGTGGGCGCGCTGCCGCGCGCCGTGCAGAGCCCCGTGTGCGGCGTGTCGCACCGCCGCGTGTTCTGCTCGTCCGGGTTGGGCGCGCCGGGCGGCGCGCGCCAGAGCCATTACAGAGCGCTTACGCTGCCGCTGCCCGTTTGAATGATTTGCAAACACAAAATGTGTTCCAAATTTGTCTATAATTTCACCACTTGCGTACTTTTTGGAGTAAATTTATGGAGCACCTCCAATCTGTAGCCCTCCCTTTTCCTTGCAGTACAAACACATGGAGTCTTCATGTGAAACTTCTGTATTTCTTCTTAGTTTCTTCACAACTCATTTTGTTTATCAAGAGTACTGTTAGTATACGCCCAGTATACGTTGGCTCTTATTTCATAAACTAAACATAGGTCTTCAGCACTTCACGTGGCTGGTGCGACGCACACTTGATGCTGCTGCTCTGCAAAACATGTCGGAGCGACACACAGCGAACAGAGATGCCCGCACTTCCGCTGAGAAAAAGTCCGAGGCTGCTTAAATACACAATCGAACTCACGCTGGCGCTGCTAAAATCTACAGTTCCGAAAAGCACGTACTGTATCTGTGGTCAAGTATGGACTAGGTGAAAACGGCTCAGCTCCAGTGCCCCCCCAGTGACTACAAGTGTAGCGAACGCTACCCTGGCCCAGCAAACACCACCAATCCCGGCTCTTCAGCCCCAAATGTCTACCAACATCATATCATGAACAATTGTTTGTTGCTCATCCCCGATTTGTACAGCCATGTACGATATGTTGCACGGCTGCCTGCAGCCCTTTCGGCGCCAACCCCTTCTGCACGAGCACCTCGCTCACAATCTCAAGCTCATCCGCCGTACTTGTGTCTACGCTGTTGTCCCCCGCCACAAACCCGCCTGCTTCAATCTGTCTTTCAAAAAGTGCCTTCGCATTTTCACGTCGCCCGTGTCCAAACATACGGAATTGCGATGGGCACAACGGCCCCAGCAACAACGCCTTTGACAGCTCCAAGTGTTCCCCGAAATCCACCGCAAAACCCCCGTGTTCTGCGAATAGATCCAAAACTTGGAATCCCAACGTGAGCTCGATACACTCGTGTTGCTTTCGTGCACGCTGTTTCTGTTCGATCTTGCGCCTCATAGTAAGCTCATCAACGTACGGCACTTGTCCACAGATCGTAGACGCCACCCACCGAGCTTGGTTTTCAAACATTGGGAAGCTTGACGTCCCGGGTGGAATAATTCCCACAAACGAAACACCCTTGAGATCGGGGTGGAATGTGTAGTCGTAGAGCTCTAGGGTGTTAGCGCCATCAGCTGGTGTTATAATCTCTTGCATCCATTCACTCAGACATGGCGCCTGTACCTTGTAACCAGTGGCAAACACAATGGCGTCAAACTGTTCGCAACTTCCATCCACAAACTCGGCACCGTGTTCAGTTACTTCTCTCACGCCGCCCACTTTCCAGTTGAGTGATCTCCCTTCACTTATGGCATCAATCAAGGAGCCATTCACCACTGTGAACCCCAGGAAGGGCGGAACAATCAGTGGCACGTTGGGTAATGGTGCCCCGATCTTCTCATGGTCCACGAAGAAACGCTTCATCTCCTTAAGAAGTTGCTCCGCCGTAAGCCGTCCTGCAAGCATCCTGAACAACGCATACCGAGTGGAATAGTGCGAACACAGCATCTGTTCAGCTCTTTGCTTCACGATGATTTGACGCATCGTGCGAGTCGCCACAGTGACTGAACGCGCGCCTTCACTTTCAGGAGCTGACAACATGTCTGCGACGGCTTCAAGAGCGGAGTGAGAGCCACCCACCATGAGCACCTTCTTACCTCGCACTTGCGACGGGTTTTTGTACGCTGATACATGGAACTTTGTCCCCTTGAACAGAGAAATGCCCGGCATCTCCGATGGGGACGGCATATACGGTGTGTCAAAGTTGCCGGTTGCCACGATAACGTGGTCAAACGTTTGTTCTAAAGACTCGCCATCGTTTTCTCCATTGTACCGCACCACGAACGTTCTGGGAGAGCTGCCTTTCACAACATCCACGCATGTTACAGTTGTTCCAAACAAAACGTGATCCAACAAATTCCTGTCCTTCGTGAATTCACACAAATAATGGTACATGTCCGGCTTGGAAACGCACAGGTTCTGGTGTGGTCCCGAGCTGTCTTTTCCGATTCGGGCTGGTTGATAGTCGGAGTAGAACATTTCAAACACGGCGGTATTCGTGGTAAGATTGTCAAACACTGGTGTATCCTGGGTGGACCATATTCCTCCGGGCTTGGTCCTGCGTTCAAAGACCACAAAGTGCAGCGATTGTTCAACACACGCGGAGGCGGCCGCGATACCAGATATTCCGAAGCCGATAATGGCCACTCGCGTCATGGTGGCAGATGGTCGTCTGGAGGACGGATGAAGGTGAACGGAGAGGGTCGTAAACTGGGCATTCGAGCGATGGATGGGTGCTTGAATGAATGAAAGAGAGTGGCTGATATCTACCTAGTTGTTGCAGATATGAGGGATACGTTAGTGGGAGATCAACTGTGGATGCTCAAGGAAGCATGTTGTGTTTGCGCCGTTTCCATTGGCTACCCTGCGTGTGAGAAGTTTTCCTGCGTCTGACTAATGTTATGTACCAATGAAAGCGCAGAACGTTTACAAACAGCAGTTGAATCAAGTTGATGAATCTCATGTTTGTTTTACAACTTCTCGCGACGAATGCCTACCCGCCCTATCTGCGTTTCGTCATCACGGTGGGTGGATTAGACAGAGGAAGCAAGGCGGAAAGGGTATCGTAGTTACAGCGTTAGAGAAACGTTCTGCCTGCGCCGTTGGTAACTTTCGGCGGCGCTCCTTGCTCGGAACGCCGATAGGGATTGTATGATGAGCTTAGTGTCTGTTCGATCGTCCTTCATGTCGTGATGCGTCGAACGAAAACCTACTACGAGTTGTCATTGCCTGTAGTGTTCTATACTCATTAAGTTTACCTCAACAAGCCATGCAAAACATACACTATGACGCATGTACGGGCGGCGTATCGCGACGCGTAGAGCAATGCGCTGCATGACATTCCTTCTCCAGTCTCGGCCATCCACCACGGCCGCCACTACCTCCAGCTCCTCCATCGCGGCCGCAATGCGGGGCGTCCCAACTTCACAACCTCAGTCTGCCCGCACTGCTGTTCGTCGTCCCAGTGAGCTGCATTCATCGCCCACATCGCCACATCGCGCCGCTTCCTTGCAGCCACGCTCCGTACGCTGTTTCTCTCCCAGAGCCTTTTTATTTGCAAAACTTTCTTCCGGAGTGAGCACATCCTGCACGCACTGCGCCCACGCAGCCGCCCAGATGGGACAGGAGCCGTTCTTCGTCGACCGCGTCCTTCGTCATATCGCATTCCGAAAGCACAACTGCGCTCCGATGCTGTTGTGTGAGAAGAGAGCAGAGTACCATCAGGTATGAAGGTTACCATTTCAAATCTGTTGCAGCACGCAACCTTAATGAGGTACTATACCTTCGTCGAGATCGATCACTATGCATCTGTACGTCGAGTGTTGATTGGAGCGCGCGAGCCAAAGATCTCCGCCTCTGCATTGCTCGCGGCCTCGTCCTCTACCAAAGTGAAGCGCTCCCTCAGCTTTCCTGGCTCCCAAATGTACGAAGGTTTTAGCCCTCTCTTCACCCCCGAGGCCCCTTCAGCCTTCGCCGTCCGTTGTACTAATCTTGTTGAAAATGCCAACTCGCCTCCCTTCTCCGCCAGTGTGAGGCTTTCACTTCCGTTTGCTCAGCACCACTTTACGCTTTCGTCTCTAATTTCACACCTCTCCTAGTCTCCGAGACCGCTCAAGCCTTCGCTAACCATTCTAACCACGGCTTTGACAATGGAGCTTGCCTCCCTTAGCGACAAATGGTACATCGTGTACTCCGCATACCTTGCAGCGTTCTTGCCATGGACTGCGTTCGCCGCCAAGGACTTCATCAGCGTCGAGTGGAAAACTGTTTACCACACGCGCATTGCAGGTTACATCAACCTCTTTTGCTCAATTATCCCGGCGTTTTATATTCTGTTTTACTGCGCCATTCAGTTTGCCGCGGAAGATCAGAAAGAAGGAAGTGCTGCGGTTATTGCGCTGTTATTTGCATTGCTCCATGGAGCTCGTTCGAGCTGGGGTCTATGGCAGCTTCATGTATTCCGCTCATGGTGCGCGGAGAGCATGGATGCGCTGCGGGAGATGGGTGTCTCGTTCAGGTTCTCTGACAAGGAACGACGCGATTTGTTTAAGTATGAGAAACATTCGTGGGTATTGGCAGATGAGGTTCTAGTGAACAGCAGCATTGTCGACAATCAACTGTTTCATGGAGATGTAAAAAGCTATGTGCGGTACGCTGGCTCCGTAGATTTGCGAGTTCCAACATCACCTCGTCGTTTAACATGTTTGCACACAGTTTTCTTGGTGTGGAGGTACATTGCACTGTGGTGGAAGGGGTTGTTGTGTGCGTGTTTGATGATAGTGGACGGGATGCTGTTCATGGTGGGTGCGAGGACCAGTGGGAAACTGCAGCAGGTGCTGAAGGAACCTGCTGAGGTGTGGGTCAACTGGGCGGTTGCGTTTTCAGCTCAGGGGCTAAGGATGTGGATGTCAGAATTCAGTGCTTCTGTGAACCCGAGGGTCTTGGAAGAAGGAGGGAAAAGGGGAAAGAATTTGGAAGACTGGCGGAGACGGGCAGCGTATTATGCATCTGAGGTGCTTTCAGCAAGTATCATGCAAGTGTGGCCAGAGATAGAGGCGGAAGCGGGTAATGACATGGGGCCCGAGTGGCCGATGGTGTGGAGCGGATGGAAGGAAAAGTCGATGATGCATTCGGGAAGAGTTGTGAAGAGCGACCTGCTGGAACATGCGATGCGAAGCGGGGAAGGGCTACCGTTTGGTGTAAAACATGATGAGCTTTTAGAAGACGAGGAGGGATGGGGAGGTGAGATTGGATACGGTGCATTCAGGCGACAATTGGCGAGCAAGATAGGGCGATTGGATGTTAGAAAGGAGTTCTGTTCTGAGATTGGAAAGCTTGACGTGAACATGTTGGAGTGGCTGGCGATCCTTTTATACCTAGGGAGGCATTCAATGAAGATGAGAAAGAAGAGCAAGAGAGAGTTTCTTGGTGGTGAAGAAGATATGAGAGGGGCAGATGAGTGGGGTGGGAGGGGGGCGAATGAGAGAGAGGATAGTATGTGTGAGAATGATGATGGGAGAATCGACCAGGCACTGATAAATTTGAGACAACAACTGTCACTACCTTTGAAAGCCGAAGCAAGGAGTAATCTAGGTGAAGGAGAAAGGATGACGGAGGAGACAGCAATTGTGCCTTCGTTCCCCTTTTCAACAAGATGGAGGTATGCTAGGTCGAGGAACAGACACGTGCTGAAGGTTGGGGAAGTTGTGGATATCTGGTTGGCGCTGGTCGCCGGAGATGGCTTACAGTTCATGTTGACGTTAAGGAACAAGTGGGCGAGAGTGTTTAATGGTAGGTCCTTGGAGGGCATGGGTGAAGAGAACGGGGTTGGAGAGTCGAATGTTGAAATGGAAGCAAACGATGACCATGGAAAGAAGGAAGAGGGGTCTGATGCTCACAAGCGAGATTTTCAGAGAAGGTTGGAGAAAGCTAGGCTACGATACCAATTTGGTGATGAGAAATGCATTTGCCACTGGGGTATGAACTTTGGCATGACATTCATGGGGTACCGAATGGAGACGGTTCGTTCATACCTGGCGCAGTGGGTGTACAGAATGAAAAGCAGAATGAAGGGCGGGGAAGAGGTATCAACATTGGCGTCAAGGTTCCGCAGCTGTGTTGGTGGTACTCCAGAAAGCGGAGGTGAAGCAGACCGGAGGCGGATTGATCTGAGCGCGACACTTTCTCGCAGCCTGCAGTGTGGGGAAGTAAGTGCAACGGTTTTGTCGAGACAGTTTCATATTCGACTGTTATGGGACCTACAAGAGCACTTTGAAAGGAAGATAGAGAGTTGGATGGGATGCGAAGAAGACGGTGTCTCGGAGTATGGCCCCGAAAGCGTGGATCTAATAGCGCTATGTCTGCTATCCTTTCCGTCAATCAAGGTGAAGGTACAACAAGGGAATGTAGAAAGGCAAGATGTTGTGACAAGAACAAGGGAGTGGTACGGAATTCAGACTGGATGCTGGTCGCCGAAAAAGACGGAGGCCAGAACGACGAAAGATATTGTTACAAGAATGGAAGTTGTGATTGAACCGGTTTGTGGACCTCAGGATTGCAGAATGAGGATTCGTTTTGATATGGGTGAAGGTGGTACCGGGACTGCGGCGATGTTGTCATTGTGCTTTGAGAATGAAGAGGAGTTTGCTTGGGAATGGTGGCGAGACGCGTTTATTGGGCGACTGGAGGGCATGAAAGAGTGGCAAGAAGAACATTATCTGGACTGTCCGCTAGGAGTAGTAGCGTCGTCTGGAAAGATGGATGCAGAGTTCGAGGGGTACTGGACGGTGACGAAGGAAGAGTTTCTGGTGTGGAGCGGATGGAAACCGTTCCGGACTGAGATATGTATGTGTGAGCTGAAACATAATTCGTTGCTAAAGAGAAAAGGACCAATCCAGGGACTGGAACCTCTGCATATTGATTCCGGTTTTGGAACCGATTACTTCAGCTTTTCGAAACAGGCGAAATGTCGTGTATCTTACGAAGAGGCGGAGTCTGCAGTCCTTTTACATGCGATGAGCATGATTCGAGATGCGATATGTCAATGCTCGAGGGTCAACGTTAATGAGCAAGGAGCTGGGTCTAGTGATATTGAGGATGGGGAGAAGGAGAACCTGGTAGCGATGGCGGAGGAACTGAGCACAGGAGGCGGTGCTGACGTGCGGAGGGCGTTATTGCTGTACGAGACGGCTGTAGGGGAGCTTGGGAACGAAGAGGCACTGGAGAAGGGTGTGGAGTTCATTCTTGGAAACAGGCGAATTTCGGATGTACGGGCGACTGAGTTGGTTCACATGTTTGTGAGCTATGTCGTTCCGTCTGGTGGGTTTACAGAATCAAGAATGGAACCGGGAGCTTATGAGAAACTGAGAGGGGTGGTGTTGAGTACATGCAGAAGACTTGTGTTGCAGTGCGAGTTGTCTGAGAGAGAAAACAGACTATATGATACAATACTACTGTTATCGATATATGCGAACAGGGATGGGCAGGAAGAGACTCGAGCTCTGATGGAGATTTTGTTATGTCGTTCAGAGACGTTCCATGCCGTGTATCAGTATGCTCTGAATTACAAAATGGCTTTGGTTGCGAAGAGTACGGGCACGTCAGGATGGGAAGGAAAGGTATTGAACGAGGGCCAAGAATGTTTAAGAAGCAAAACTGGTTCCAAGAGTACTCCCGAAGGTCGCGAGCATGACTGGTATTACTTGGTACGTCTACTTGAGAGATCTGCACAGGAAGGCCATGACTGTAGTGCAATGAATACGCTAGCAATTGTACTGATGACGGGCGCGGGGGCGGTAGCGCCGGATGCTGTACGTGCAAAACGGCTCTACGAGAGGGCGATCGAGGAAGGTGGGCATATAACTGCAATGTACAACCTGGGAAGTCTTTTGAAGAATGGCGCGGACGGGGTGGCGGTGGATGCTGTTTGTACACAACGATTGTGGGAGAGGGCGATCGAGGAGGGTGGGGATGTGAATGCAATGGTAAAGCTAGGACATCTTCTATACACTGGCGCGGACGGGGTGGCGGTGGATGCTGTTCGTACACAACGGTTGTGGGAGAGGGCGATCGAGGAAGGTGGGCATGTGGGTACAATGGTGAATCTGGGAGCGCTTCTATACAATGGCGCGGACGGGGTGGGGGTTGATGCTGTTCGTGCACAACGGTTGTGGGAGAGGGCGATTGAGGAAGGCGGGGATGTACTTGCAATGGTGCATCTAGGACATCTTCTATGGAATGGCGCGGACGGGGTGGTGGTGGATGCTGTACGTGCACATCGGCTTTACGAGAGGGCGATCGAGGAAGGTGGGCACGTGGGTGCAATGGTGGATCTGGGACTGCTTCTGAAGAATGGGGAGGACGGGGTGGCGGTGGATGCTGTTCGTGCACAACGGTTGTGGGAGAGGGCCATCGAGGAGGGTGGAGATGTCAATGCAATGGTAGAGCTAGGACATCTTCTATGCACTGGCGCGGACGGGGTGGCGGTGGATGCTGTTCGTACACAACGGTTGTGGGAGAGGGCGATCGAGGAAGGTGGGCATGTGGGTGCAATGGTGAATCTGGGAGTGCTCCTACACACTGGCGCGGACGGGGTGGCTGTGGATGCTGTTCGTGCACAACGGTTGTGGGAGAGGGCCATCGAGGAGGGTGGGCACGTGGGTGCAATGGTAGAGCTAGGACATCTTCTATACACTGGCGCGGACGGGGTGGCGGTGGATGCTGTTCGTACACAACGGTTGTGGGAG
>JASCIV010000703.1:0-13905 GCA_030374735.1 Gracilaria caudata
GGAACAGCCGCATCCTTCGTCGCCTTTGCCTTGTCTTTCCCTGCGCTTGCTGAATCTAAAACGACCGCCGTCGGCGGCGGCCGCGGCAGATGAACTGTGCTGGAACATCAACAACTACTAGGTAGAGCTTCAAGTACGAGCACTGACATTGCGGGACAGGTTGGGGTTTTTGGGCACATTGTTTTGGTTGGTCTTGGCGCCAACTGTAATGTTTTGGTATACTTACAGTTGCATTCTGGGGCCAAACTGTAATGTTTGGCGCGGCTTACAGCAGTCGTTTCGGACTTTTTTTTTTTCTTAATTCGGATTTTTCGGATTTTGGTGATCCGAATCCGAAACGAAAGAGGCCTGGTGTCAACCCGCCCAGGTAGGAATTCAGCAGCTTCGCCGTTTTTCCATGTGACGAGTCATTCCTCAAACGATGTTCGGCTCGTTCCAATAGCCGATCCCACAAATGCAGAAGAAACCCACACATTGGAACGCATCGTCAAGCTGCGAAATCTTTGTGCGAGTTTTTTTTGCTGCTGGTGGAAACCAAGTGTAGTCTGACGTTCTTTACGACAAATATTTACCCTTTGTAGATCTGGAACGAAGTAATAGTATCATGTGCCCTGAGTGATGTGATGCCTGCACGCTTTCCCGAACCTTTGCAGTGCAAATGAATCATACCTGGATGTTAATCTGCAATTATGGCAAAATGTGGCAGTATATTGTGGCGAGTGTGATGTGACGAAGAGCCCTGGATTTTTGGCAGATACTTTCAAGATGGGCTGAGATTTAAGTGGAATCGGTTTGTAAGGTTGAGGCGTTAGAATAAGATAGTTCCTATGGTCGACGAAATGGGCCTTAAACGAGACTGGAGGAGACTCGTCAACCATCCGATGTGGTTCGAAACACAGAGAGCTGGAATGAGCGAACACCGACAGAAACAATTTAAAGACGAGGATTGGTACAAGGGTGAGCATCTTCCGTTATTGGGATCAGTTGCTCTTTAAAATGACGACAGATAATGTACCATTGGCGATTGCATATGGAGATCTGCACGATGTGAGCACAATTGTTCGCGAGGTTAACGAATGTAAATTCATTGATCTGTGTTACATGTAGATGTCATTTCCATTCATGTACGCGACACGATTAGTGGGAACCTACGCAATGGAGATATCTAACACTGATTCGGATTTTAACTCGGAGTGCTGGAGACACTACAAAACTCCTGATAGATTGCCGGATATCTGCGAGATTGTGAATGATGCATCAATGGTTGAGGGTAATGTGTACGGCTTCTATCGCTTTGAAACCGCTCCAGAAAGCAACAAAAAACATTGTCACGAAGAAAAGCAGTTTCCAATAGTTTCAACAGACGTAATTGTGATGGTAATCCTCTTAACAGAAGAGAGTGGCGCTAAATATCCGACTGGAATCTGACGTACACTGCTCAGAAAACTCTGCGATATCTCGAGCATGACCTCGTGGGATGACAATGTGAGATGTCCGAACCATCATACCGCCCCATGACCACATCAGCATGAGATCATTACCTGCGCTTTCCCACAGATTACGTGAGACTAGGCTACGTAGTCGGGCCTACAAATCTTCAGCAATGGACTAAGCGCCGGGACAACCTCCTTATAATTACTGCGTGTTCTCGTTTTTACTTTTGCCGCTCGCGATTCTCTTCATTATCCAACGGCATGACAACAACTCTCAGGCCCAGCTCACTTCCTTTATAACGCTCTGTATAGAGCTTGAGTTCTTGGGCCTTTTTGTTGTATAGGAGCACAACTTGGACGGAACACGTCTCAGGTGGGAACACTTTCGCCATCCATGAAGTAGGGCATTCCGTTACATGAAAACAGTCTCATAAGCAATCGCTGTGGTTTTCTTCAATCGCTTTGCTTCTGCTGTAATATTATGTATGCATAGGATGAACCATTCTCTTAGGTCATGATGACTTTGAAGACTTGACTATGAAAGCAAAATGTCTTCGCCAGTCGAGAGATTCGATGAGGCGCCGCTCTCCATTCCGTCGACGCAGCCGGTAACTGATCCAGAAGAAACTGTACTGATTATTAACGGAAATCGCTATGATGTTGCTCAAGTTCAAGCAATCTTGGCTCAGGTTGAAGCTAGTCTCGCGAGGCTTACTCTTCAGTTCTCCAGACTATACGAACAAATGATGTTGAGTGATGTTCCCAATGAAGAAGCCGATGGAGTTCGTTTGAAGCATTTCGCCACCAACGCATTTGTGAACGGTGTTCTTGTGGAGCGACCGTTCAACAAAGAGTTTATTGATTTGATGGAAGGACTTATAGCAAGAGTCCAGCTGGAAACCCTCATGTACAGATTCAAATATGGACATGATTACGTCCACATCGAAGATATTCGTATAATGATAGCCGCAATCCTTCACTTCAAGAAATTGCACTCAATGTACAAAGAAATCCCCCCCAATGAGGCACAGATCTGGCCTCAGATACCTGGAGACCTGTATGAAGAAGCGTGCAGAATAGCAGCCAAGCGATATGAAGATAACTCGGACAGACGGGCATCCGCTATGCTTTTTTCTCAGCTTTTGGACAATCGGCTAGTGACAATCAAGACTCCTGCTGTCGGAAACGTCGATACTTATGCATATGTTACTAATGGAGACACATCTCGAATCCTTTGGGATTGTATAGAAGGCATTCCCGTGGAACATATGACCACAAAGGGGGACAAGATTTACGAGCTATCAAAGGGTGATCTCGAGATGTCTGACGCGCTGGACATGCTGACATCAGATGCTGTGAGAGCTATCCGAACAAGGAAAGGAGTGACCTACCACAACGCGGGTTTTGCGGTCATTGAGGATTGGACTTACTCTAACTCCAAATCGCGGTACATTGAGGTGTCAACAAATCCAGTTCTTGTGATCATAGCCTACTTATATCTGGCCATAGCGATCGCTGTTTCTGTTGCTGCAGCCGTCCTCAATTGGGGCCAGCGAGGCTCTATCCTACAGCGCATATTTGATGCGGTTGTATTGTTGTTGATATTCATCTTGGGAGCGTTGATTCCCATTACTCTGGTGACTGGCGCGAAGGATGCCCACAAAATCTTGTTGTATGGTAGACAGAGGCTGCAAGGACTTGAAAGCCTGGCGGAATTCCATGGCACAACTATGAAAACTTTGCTAACTTCGTTGGCGCGAGCAAAGGGCGTTCGGTTTCTGAAAGAGGCCAACTCGTGCTATGTTGAGGGCCCCAAAACGGGAACAGTGGAATTACCTCTCACACTCAGAGAGTGTGATTTGAACGACGTCGTCATTATTGGCAAAGAATATGCGTATGATCTAAGAGGAAAATGGAGATACGTTGAAGCGAAGCGGGGCGTGGTTCATTTCGGAAATGAGATTCCAGCTGACATGCCGGCTATTGCAGTACGACATCCAGGAAAGCGGTTTGTTGGGGGATCTAGTCATAGTTTATGAACTGCAGGTAAAGAAAGAGTTGGCGTTGAAGCTTGGTTGATTTTCTCACAAGTTGCGAGCACTTCCGCTAGAGGTCTACCTTCGTAATTTTAATTCTCTGATTCTGTGCCCGTTGTGACAGTGCACAACACTCTCATCAAACCCAGTCTTTAAAACTTTTGTGACAGAGGGGTTAAGAACCAGTGGATCGCAAGAATATTCAAAATGATCGACCAAAACTCAGTGATAGTATTCTCCTCACACAGCTCTCCGGTGAAGAAGGTAAGCGCAGAGAAGACGAAACTAACGATGTTTCTGTACATGTGGGATACCCCTTCTGCGTAAAAGAGATAATTCAATGGTCAGAGGCGAGCAACCCAAAACGAAATACTGGGGAATACGAAAAGTTTATCGAACAATACGCCCCAAGAAGAAGCGCTTTCACAGACGGCTCCATTAATTGACAATCAATTGCTCCACGCATGATAATGTGCTGCAGAAGAACGAATGGGGACATACATAACGTTGCAGATGCGTGACGTGATCATTGAAGAGAATGATTAGGAGTGTAACTGAAACCAAATTGTTCCAACATTCGAGCACGAGCTTGTGGTTGGTCAATAGGGGCAAGATTGTGTTGATTGTTTTTAAGTCTGAGTGATCTTCGCACCGGAGTGACAATCGTATCGGCACCAAGCTGGAGACGTTGTTTCCTTGAGGCCCGAACAGGAGTAAGAAACACGTTCGAACCAGTGCTTGTATTCGCCGCGCTCAATTCTGTAGGTGAAGGTTGCTTTGGCTGTGGTGGGTTGAGCTTTTGAGGGTGTGCGGCGGGTTGAACTGAAGGAGGAGCGTCTGTAAGAGATATCAGTTCTCGGTGAGATATCTTGACGCTGTGACGGCGCGAGCCGGAGGAATGGAGACGACGCGGCGTGATTGGATCAGTGTTGACGACCTGTTGTTGCGGTGAGTGCGGAAGGCGCGCCGGAAGATAAGCGGCTGTTGCGGCGGGAGATGGAAACGCGGAATGTAGTTGGAACGGTTCTGACTTGATGGATAGCTCGAATGTAGCAGGTGATTCGGGAGCGCTTGTTCGCCGAGAGGGAGTGATATTAGGATGTTGATTCTCATCAACGGGTTGAACTCGTTCTCCTTCTTCCTCACTGTCATAAATACGAAGCAAAGAAATATCAATGCCAAACTGCGCTAACCACTCATCATTATCCGCCCGCGACGGCGTGCACGAAATCTGGTCCACGGGAGAACGCATAGCTCGTTCGTCCTCTAATTCACCACACCCGGCCTCCTCAAAACAAGCGCGCACCTCCTGCTTGTCCGATGTCTCCTCGTTCAAAAGCGCGTCAACGCGCGCGCAAGCCAGACGACGGGGCGCGGAACGGACGCATGCTCGGTCGGAGACGGCGCGCGACACGGGGAGCCGACGCGGCGTGATAACGGGCGGCGGCGCGACGGCGGGACGTAAGATGCGACGAGGCTGCGGCGTGGCGCGGGCGTGGCGGGGAGGGCTGGTCATGACGGGGCTAGCGGAAGTGAGCTGAAGCGATGACGCTGCGCGGCGTGCCGAGACGAGATGTGGTGCGCATGGGACGATGTCATGGTGGCGCGCGAGAGGGTGAAGACGCTTTGAAGAAAGCGATAGCGCGAGCGCCGCGACGGTCGCTGACCGTTACGACCGGACGTGCGGGATGGAGATGTTGCCCATGCGCAGAGAGTCTCTGCGAGAGACGTGAACGGACGCGGAATTGATGGTGCTCGAATGTAATTGCGCCGCGGAGATGAAGTGTGCGGTGCCAGCGAGAGCGAATGACGTGTGGCCTGAAACGCGGCCGCGAGATATGGCGCTTCGCGCCACAAGGCGTTGTCCACGTTCGTTTCACGCGCTGCTGCATCTCCCCCCGTCGTCGCCGTCGTCCGCGCGCCTTCACTTCCCCAGAGCCAACGCAGCAAACATGCAGTACAACAGCGAGAGTCAGGCATTCGTGCCGTCTTCAGGCGCACTGCTTCGATGGAGCGCGCGCGGGGCGCAGCCGTGTACGTCGCCGCGTCGCGCGCCCGTCATGAAGGTCGATCGCTCAGGCGGTGGCAAACGCGCGAAGAACGCCAGAGAGAATAGAACCGTTCAATCCTCCTCTTCGTCTTCGCCGGAGCTGGCCACCAAAATTGAAATTGATGGTACTGTCATGGAGAGTTTACCCAGCGCAACGTTTAAGGTCGAATTGGACAATGAAGCCGAGATTCTTGCACACATCTCGGGCAAGATTCGAAAGAACTACATTCGTATTCTTGTGGGTGACCGCGTCAAGTGCGAACTTTCTCCTTATGATCTCACAAAGGGACGGATAACATGTACGTTGTTGTTCTCGTTGTTTTCTGTTGTGCTTGCGTGCGATGCCAGAACACTTGTTTATTGTTTGGTTCTGACTGCTTTGTTCTTTGACATGTTTCGTATGCAGTTCGGTACAAGTAAATCGATCTGAGTTGCGTTCGTCTGTGCTCAGCTCACAGACTCTCCCATCACTTTGAGAATCACAATTACAAACATGCGTCGCCCATTCTAGTTTGCCCTCACCTTCTCATCTCACCACACTAAATGTTCTTGCCTTACGAATACCCGCTGCATCTTTTGCAACCCGATGAACGCTTCAGTTGCTTTGACAGAAGTCGCATCCCGTCTTCCATTCCAGTCCGTCCCACGTACCCGAGTTGCAAGCGAGCGTTTCGGTCACACAGCGTAATCTCCGTGGAAAACAGTCGCACTCGCGCCGTCGTGAAAACCGGTACCCTTCCCAAACAAACCGCCAACAGCTCGTTGAACAGCGCGAACAACCACGCCACGCAGAACGGAATCGCGTGGATGCGAACCTCGTGAAAGTGACACGCGTGTAACATGTGCATCATGAAATGAGAAAACAGAATGGGACGTCCATCTGTAATCATGTAGCTCAGACTTGGTGGCTTTTTTGTTCGTAACACGCACAACACCGCTTCACAAGCGTTCTGTATATGGCAAGTACTTGTTAGGAATTGTCCGTTCCTCACCAGCAACAATGAGTGATGGCGCGACAATTGAGACATAAGCGTCTGCAAAAGTGGGTCCTGTAACATCCCCCATAACAATCGAGTGCGCAAAATCGTGCACGGTGGTGAATTGTTCATGTGTGCATCTCTTATGAGAACTTCCAGTTCTTGAGAAACGCGAGCGCAAAATGACGAAGGATTAGACGGAAATGACACGCGTTCATCAGCAGATACAATGGCCTGTGAATCAAACAGAGAAACTTCGCTTGTATGCACTATGAGTCGAGCGACGCGATTGACGCGACATGCTGTGAGAATGTTGCGCATGAGAGCCATCTGCACATGGGCATCATGACGCGTTTGAATGGGCACCACACTACATATCACAAACGTGCACCGTCTGGTGATCTGTATGACGTCACCAACGCAGTGAAAAGAGCCGCGAACCACCTGACAACCCAATCGTGCCAGCACCGACGCATTCGTCTCACAAGAAGAGAGCGTAACAAGTCGGTAATTAGCGTTCCTCAAACATGGAATTAGCTGCAGTGACAACGGAGAAGGCACAAGCAAAACCAACGGCGTGCAGCTCACAAACGACTGAGGAACAACTGATTGAGCGAACGAAATCGGTCCCACCGCCATCTCGCGTCACTGGTCTCAAGTTCTGCCAAGCCCATTCTCAACCTTCGCATGGCACATATCTTATACGCGTCGCGCCTCTGAAGTCCTCGAAGCGCTCTCCATACGCAGGATAAGCATTACGTACGCAGTTGAAGAAATGAAGGTGTTGAGCTCAAGTGCACGGCGCGTGCATTGCGAGGTTGACGTACAGCTTCGATTTTTGGCTTAGTGCAGTCACGCGCCACGGCGCGACATGCCGACAGCGCAATTAAACACAGCATGCCCTGACACAGAACAGGGCCGTCCTGGGCCCATGATTTAAAAGTCCGACGTTGGGTTGAAGAAGAGCATTGCATGTAACTTCATCGAAGCTCCACGCAAACCGCGAATAATAAGCTTTTGGGGGCAGAGTGCAGCACCAGTTGTGTGAAAAGGAAAGAAACTCTGCGCTGATCCAGACATATCGGTCACCTATCACTCCGCACAAGGCTGAACATCCCTGGCCATCAAATCGCCTTCGAATTAAGTCGATCTGACGCTGTTGGGTTCAGGAAACATGCCTTTGTCATCTTCACAAACGCCATTGCCGGTTTTACCACCGCTGAGGTCCGTACCCGTACACACTGGCAAATCATCCAAACGGCCAGTAAGCGGTCGATCACGAGCGCGTGTTGGGACGCAGAGAGATACATCTTCTCCAAGACGCAGAGCATCGCCGTCACGTTCCCATTCTTCTTCTGAGGAATCTTTTTATTCTTCTTCAGATTCTTCTCATTATTCCTCGTCTTCCTCGTCGTCTGCGCCGGCACCTTCACGTTCGCATTCGTACTCGAGCAGTTCCAATTATCCCTCTTCCACGCATACGTCACCGAAGAACCGATCACAATTATCTCCAAAGCGGGATGTGAAACCGTCCATTCACAAGCTTCTTAAACGCTCTGCTATTCGAAAGAAGCAAAATTCAGGAAGCGCTTCGCACAAAAAGCTAACTCACGATGCGAAGAAAAGCAATCAAAAGTTCAATGAGAACGGCTTCCAACGAAAGGTAGCTGCCTCGATTCGAAACCAGACATGTGCGTCCGCCGTGGAGATCGTCGGGCGGTCCGATGCAACGATTGCGCAGGCGCTAGAACAACTGACCGCACTGTCAAGCATTCCACGGCGCAGGGGTCGCCCGAGCAAATCGGTTATCGAACAACGGAATCGATTGGAGAGACTTCGCGAACAGCTGGATAACGACATTGAAAGGCTGAATACGACTAGTGCCAAACATATGCGCACGACGACAACTACCACCACAACAGCTACAACCAAAACGGGCAAGAAGAGCTGTAAACGACCAAGCAGAGACATGGCAAACACTAATGCGGCACAGGAAAACGAAAGGTCTGATCGCGCTGCGAAGCGAGTGAAGAAAACAAGTAGTACGACGAAGACGACTACTGGAACATACATCGAATCATCACCGTCATCTAGCGCAGGCGAGAGAATTGAGCGAGTTGGAAAGAAACGACAGAGGGAAGTGAACAACGACGGACCTCTCGACTCGCGCAAGACGAAGCGATTGATGAGTGGAAGCAGTGCCATTCTTAAGACAGCGGTACCCTCAACACCTAAGACAGTTGCCGCTTCGCCTCGTAAGAGAGCGGTGAAAGCGCCCAAAAGTTCGGTGCGCAAACAAGGTGTAAAAAAAGAAAAGCGAGATAGATCTACGTCAAGAAACAAAGAGGAGGACGAGGGCAGTGATGAAGAGGATGAGAATGAAGATGTAGTGGATGTAAGTAGCGAAGAGGACGAGGACGAAATCAACAAAGACGACGAGGACGAAGACGAGGATGACATGGAAGACTACGAAGAGGATTGCGGCAATCGTAAAAGGAAAGGTGAGAAGTGTTCGGAGGAAGTGAAGAAAAAGAAGGACGAGAAGGATACGAAGATTGAAAACATGCAAGACGAGCTTGACGAGTTGAAAGACCGGTTGCAAAAGGAAATCTACCGAGCAGCGGAGTTGGAAGAGGCATTGGGCCTGGATATCAAAGCACAGGTAGCAAGTGCGGCGGAAGTGCAAAGCATGAAGAGCCGCATCGCAGATCTCGAAAAGCAGGTGAAAGGTTTGCAGTCGGTGATAGATCAAAACGAGGATCAGGTTCGCGAGAAGGATGCTGCGTTGAGAGGACTGATAGCGCAGGTTAAAGATTTGGAAGCAAGGCAGTGTCAAAACTGCGGCGACAAGGACGATGGTGAAGGCGCTCGAGAGAAGGAAGGAAAGGAGTCGAAGATCGACGCTGCTCAAGCGGAGTGTAAGGAAGAAATGGAAGAATTGAAACGATACGCTGAGGAAGTGAGCGGTAGAATGAAACAGGTTCTACAGGTGAACCGGCGCTTGCAACAGAAGATGCTGCGACTGCGTCGAGGAGATGTGGACGTCAAGGAAGCGCACGACTCGGTGTGATGCAACAGGACATGTGTTTGTTCCCTTTTACCACGCTCACAACGGATTCAACACGACATGTGCTTGTTCCCCTTTACCACGCTCACAACATAAACATCCAACGCAACGCTTTTAACGCATCCCGGAAAGAAGAACAAAGAGGCGCCCCAACCCGCGCAGTCCGCCCCACCGACTCTCTGCCACGCAGCGCAGAAGCGATCGGCAGGACGGCCCCGGCCTTAGTTATGTATCGTCATCCTCGAGCACCACCACGCACGCATCCCACGCCGCCGACTCGCCCTGCGCCACCGGCGCGCGCGGCGCGTCGACCATCACGCCGCTGACGACGCGCAGATGACGCTGCAGCACCGCCGCGGCCGCGGTTGCGCCAGCCGCCGCAACGCTGCCGTGCGATCGCGTTGTCGCGGCGGCGGCCGCGCGCGTGGACGGCGGCAGCGGCGCCGATCGTAGCGGCGCGGAAAGGCGTAGCGCGCGTAGAGAGCGCGGAAGCGCGCGCGCGGCACGGAGGGGCACGGCCATGTCGGGACTATCGGTCAGGCGCGGAGCGACGGCGACGCAAGCGACTCGGCGGGCCGGGATGTGGAGGCGCACGCGGCGCGCGCGGCGCGCGCGGCGAGGGCACAGGCAGCAGTGCCGAGCACGTGCGCGGCGCGTGTAGCGGCGTGGCAGACGACGTGTCGCATCCGGAAGGCGGCAGGGGGCGTGTGCTGCTCGACGTGTCCCTTTTGAGCGCTTGTCGGGCGAGCACGCGTACGGCGGTGACGTCTCTGCTGTGTGCCACCTCGGATTTCTACCCGTGCTCGCTTGCAACGCGGTACAATGACTTTTTGCGTCCTGGGGCGCAGTGCTAACACTGCGTCTGCGCGCTGCCCGCCTCCCTTCGCTGCCTTCGTCTGCATCGTCTTCCTCTCCGTCGTCTGCGTCTCCGCGCCAATTGAACTGAACCATGGTCAAACACCCCCCCGTTGTGACGTTGAGGCTGTCCGTACGTGAGCTGCTGGCGCTCACGGTCTTCGGCTTCATATTTGTCACGCTCTGCATAACGAGCAGCTTCACACCTACGTCCTATAGGCTCCCACCGCTGAGCGTGCTCAATTCTTCGCTCTCCGCTGTCAACGATTCGGCCGTGCTGGAGCGCAATCGCGCTCGCATGTTGACCGAATTGCCCGCCTGCGCCGCACACGGTCGCGCCAACACTTTTCTCATGTTCTTCATGGGACACTCTGGCTCCACGGCGATCATGACCTCCTTGAAGCAGCACTCACAGACTTCGATTGAAGGATTCGAACCGGTTGACCACGGCGATTTTCGCTCTGGAACCAGTGAGGAGAACGCCAAGAAAGCCTTGAAATACACATCGCAGTACTTTCAAAACGCTTCCAAACATGGCCTCACTTCGGGCTTTAAGATTCGGCCACTACATATATCTAAAGCTCCCGACGCCTTCTCCAAGCTCATTCGCCAGTACAATACACGCATTATCTGGAGCTATCGCTCTAACATGCTCAAGCAGGCCATCGGTGATTATGGAATCTATCTTGGCGACCGCTCCGCATTTGAAGGTATCAAGATTAAACCGAATCAAACTGCCCCGGATCGATCCAATCGTTCCATCTACATTGATGATATTCGGCGCCTGCACCGATTTATGAAGAATCGAATTTCAGGTGACAAACAGGTTGCGGCAGCTCTCAAGGCCGTCAGTAAGGATCACTGCGTGCTGCCAGTGAGTTATGAGAGCTTTTTGAAGGATCCATCTGTCACCATGTTGCGAATCCAACGCTTTTTGGGCCTAAATGATGACGAGATTCACGAATCCACTAGAGCAAAGGCTAATCCTGACACCATCTGCGACTTGGTGCAGAACTGGGAGGAGGTGTGTGAGGCATTCTTTGGTTGCGTTCAGTGGAGATGGATGTTGGATGACTTTGAAAATGGTTGCTCATGTTCTTCTTTGCGCCCAAGTCGGTTCGGTACAAAGTTCTGTTCGATCAAGTAATTCGCAAGCTCAAAGATGCTACTGATGCTGTGTTTGGACCGAAATGTTTCGAACTCAATGGACGTCGTAAGTTGTTCTGAGCAGCGCCTTATAACCCTTTGAGGTGCACCTTCGTAGTTTAGCCTAGTCAACTCTTGTTCAACAAATTACTATTGGTCATTTCGTACATGACGTAAGGTTAGTACATCTATGCAGAAGGGGACCCGACCGCCGAGCAGTCTGTTCATTCCGCATTCAGTTGACGAGGTGGCGAGCGGCTCAAACTCACGAGTTCTCGAATCATAGTGACAGTGTCAGTGACAGTGTCCGCGTATGATGTTTGTTTTGTTTTGCGGACTGCAGGTGCCATGAACCCTCATCATGAGGACATGATGTCCAAGCCCGTGGACTCATATATGAATCCACACAACCCACCCCCTACAAGGGTAGAACGCTACTACCCTTGTACAGTAGCAGGCTTGACAGCAAAGCTTTTTTGGCAGTTTCCTTGTCAGCCCTTTTCTTGGGCCCAACTCTTTACAGCTCCATTGGTTTTTTTTTTTTGCAGACTTCTATGGATGTGAGCTTTAACTTGTTGCAGAGTCCAAAAAGACAGAGTTGGGTCCACTGGCCGTTAGAGACGGGGCTCGACGGAACTAAAGTATAGATTCTATACCTTGTATAACCGCACTAGATAAAGAGGCCTTGTTCAAATCGACAAGGACAACTAAACCGCATGCGCTATCTAAAAATCGGGCCCTTTCGTCAGACAAATGTACTGCTTTATAGCTCTCGGTCGTCGTCGTCGGGGCCAAAATCAACCAGTTCCACCTTGAATTTCAACGTAGCCTTCTCAGGAATGACCGGCGGAAACCCACGATCGCCGTATCCTTTGTGCGGCGGAATGACCAAATTGCGAACTTCTCCCTTGCAAATACCTTCCAACCCTTCATCCCATCCTTTGATCACCATGCCCTGTCCCAAAACAAAGGCAAATGGCTCTCCGCGCTTGTAGGAGCTATCGAATTCACTACCGTCCTCCAAGGTTCCCTCGTAGTGCATCAGTAAACGATCGCCTTTCTTCGCTGCTCGACTGCAATCGCCAGTTTTTACGGTTTCAATTTCAAGTTCGGCCGCAGACGCGGGGCCGGCGAATAGGGCGAGGGCGACGATGGCTAGAAAGGCGGCGGTTTTCGTTCGGCGAGACATGATTTTCGAATCGAGCTTGTCCGTGACGAGAATACCTATGAAGCTAGATCGCCCAACTTTGATGTGGACTCAGATCGAGGAGGAACAAACTTCGTGAGTGTGTGCTCGGTATAGCATAGATGGAAACTTCGTCGCCCGTGTGTTCGGCCTTCATCAGGATGTCGGAAATTTCTAGGGCTCGTACTGTAAAGTGTTTCTTGAGGTTATGTTCCCTCGCCTGGCGATCCTTTCTGCATTACGCTTTTGAAGGGTACAATTCCAAGCAAGAAGGGAGCCTTCTCCATTCGACCGCGAGGTTTAATCCGAATATGCCAGTTGGGGCCAAGGTCATCATGAGTTTGGCCATGGGACATGCCTCAAAGAGTCTTCGTCCCTGACCATCTGCACGCCTGCATCACAGAGAAATGCAAGCTTGTGCTGAACGTCTAGCACTGTTCTCGGTCAGAACGAAATTTTCGACGGAGTCATGTTTCTGCCAAATACAAGGTATTTGTTTATTCAGAACGACACAGTCGGTGATTGTTCATACGAACGATTACCAGATGATACGTTGTGAAAGCAAGACTGTGTGCGCCCTTGCGGTTTCGGTGCCGTTGTTTTTCGGAATCTGCTCATCCGTACTCCGATCTATCCGTCGCTGTTCTTAAACCCTGCTGGGAATGTCATCAACATATGTATGTCGATCCCCTAGTTCTGTAAGGTTAGGTTCTTCTTCTTCTTCATTACGAGACACGTAGGCTAATTACGCCCATCGTTGCGGGGGCTGCTAAGGACCCCAACACCTACAACGCTTCCCTTCAGAAAAAGTAGCTAGAACTAAGATTATTCGCTTCACGCTTGCTAAGCTACTTTGGCATTTCTTAGGAACCATTTGGTCTTAAGGTTTGGTTGGTTTTCCCTTTTCGTATGTGATATTTTTGACAAAGAAATGACAGCCAATTCTGTGACACTTTCGGAGGTAATACGAGAAGCGGCAACAAAAACGTATAGCCCTCTTTCCCTTCTCTGATAATGATTGCTTTAACAAAGAGCTTTCTTCTTCTTTGTTTTGGACAACAGCTTTCAATTACTAGGCTGAAGTAAATCTTTCCTTACAGAAAGGTTTCTCTCTTTAAGAATGCTAACAACTTATGCGGATACTGTCGAATCAAA
>JASCIV010000704.1:0-13876 GCA_030374735.1 Gracilaria caudata
GAGCAAAGACTTCGCAATGAGCAGCATAAGAGGCTGTTAGCGAAGCACAATTTAACTGTAACGGATGGTGAAAAGGCCGACGAAAACCGTGCTGGACATGAGGATAGTAGAGTTGCGGAGGAAGCTGGTGCACGCTTTTCTTGTCGCACGTTCTAAACGTTGGATGGCCAAGCCTTATGCACTGGTTCTATGTACAGATAACTTCATGGCACCAGTCCAGCGGGAAGTGTAGCATTCGGGCAGAGAACTGTAAAGATTTGTTTCCAAACTTGAGAATCATACCCTTCTTTGACGCCAATCTTCTTTGGCAGAACCACGTCTGAAAACGATAGTATGCGCCTCAAATCTAGAGCATGTCCAAAGTGTCTGAGTGTGTGATCGTTCAAAAACACTATGGTCCTTGTGTGAATACTGTAGGATTTTGTTCCAATTTGGATCGATAAACGTCTTCAAGTACGAAGGGTAAGTCACTTCGCTTCGATAAGTGAAACCGTAGGACATTTTTCTTCAAGAACAGAAAAAACAACTTACAACGTCTTTGAAAGCTTGTGCCGGAACCCTAATGTTTTCACAAACTTTCCCAGGGTTCCCTGCTTTCCCTTCTTGATTCTCATCCTCCCCTCCCCTTTTCATATTGCAAAGCGGTCCAACTCGGTTCGGTTCGGGGCATGAATCACTGCTTCGATTCATTCACTTGCAGGTGGTTGAAATTGGATCCGCGAGGGGGGGGGGGGGGGGGGGGGTCTCCCCTCTGGAGGGAGTGGCTCTCTAGAGTCGTGAAGTACCACACGGTGACGCACCATAATCTCCCATAGTGGCATAGTCACGAACGGATGCGTCAATCTGTTGAAAGTCTGTGAAGTCATGAGTAATGTTGCTGTTGTTGTTGTTGTTGTTGTTCTTCTTCTTTATTTTGGACAACAGCCTCTAATTGCTAAGCTGTAGTAAAACTTTAAACAAAGTTCTCTCTCCGCAGAAAGGCCAAAAACTGAGTGATGTTTCCTACCCTCTTTGTTTCGTTTCAATCATTTTTGAACATAGATATCTTAACAAGAAGTCAGGAAGATTGGAATTGTCTCATTAGCCAAGTAAATGAGATAGTAAGATCATAGATCAAACAGATACGACTTAGATCATAGAGTTCTTAAGAGTTTGGGAGCCGCGTTTGTTTGGCATACATTTTGAACTCAGTACTTGGAACGCGAATTGTCACAACGTTACTATAACTGATATCAACTGCACCAACGATTAAACCGCTTTATATGGCTCAGACTTTAAAAAAGCAGCTAGAGGTAATCAGTCCCGCGGGTAAGCCTCTTCTTTCTTCCACAAAACCCGTGTTAGATATCATTGGATTTTGATTCGACCATATTGAAGATCTAGCAGCCCCTCGAACTAACAATCTCCTTGAAGTGTAGTAGTACAATGGAAACTATAAACAAGACGAAAAGCTATGCTATCAAGCTCAAATCCCCTATCAAAACTTTCCAGCTGAGTAGTCCCGGAATGCTTGCATTATCTGTTCCTTTGTATTCATGACAAACGGACCATGTTGCACGACGGGCTCATCCAAAGGCTGTCCAGCAAGAACGACAAATCTAGCCTCGCCTTCCGACTTCACCTGAATACTTTCACCGGGGCCGAACACCATGCACGACCCATGCTCACCTCTAACATCCTTCTTTCCGGTTGTGACTTCGCCCTCCAGCACGTAGATAAAGGCATTGTGATGTTCTGGTATTTGTTCTTCAAAGGTGGCAGCTTCCAAAATTCTCACATCCCAATACAGGGTTGGGGTCTGCGTGAATACCTTGCTCTCAACATCGAAACACTTGCCGGCAATGACCTTCACTTCGATGGAGCCATCCGCATTCTTAGCCAGTGGAACGTCCTCAGCCAAAAGCTCTGCAACAGACACACGAATAGCACTAAAGTTAGCTATCAGGACATCGTTCTGTTCTACGTTAAATGGTCAGTGTCGGTGAAAGAAACTTACCTTGATACTGTGGCTTGGTCATCTTATTGTTCGCCGCGAGATTGACCCAGAGCTGTAATCCAATATTACTGCCATCAGTGGCAGGCATTTCACTGTGAACAATGCCACGACCAGCAGTCATCCACTGCAAGTCGCCCACTCCAATGGTACCTGCATGACCCTTGTTGTCTTCATGACGGAAAGCGCCTTCGAGCATGTATGTGACCGTCTGCATTCCGCGATGAGGATGATCTGGGAATCCCGCCGGCTTCGTGACATTGAACTCATCGAGCAGGAGGAAAGGGTCCAAATTACGAAGTTCGGATGATCCAATGCTTCTTCTTACTCGGGCGCCCACACCCTCTGATTGCTCGCGTGCAATCACAACTTTCTTGACGTCGCGGAACGCAGTCATGTTTGTAGTGGATGCTATGAATCGCTTTGAAACGGTTTGCAACAAACTCGGACGGAAAATGGACTTTGAACGAAAGGGAATTGTATGAGTTACGAATGCTGAAGACATGAGAAGAAGAAAGGCAATGCACAGGATGTGCTCCTTATAAAATATGTGAAGGAATGCTTACCAATACAAGAAGAGAAACCGGCGCGAGATAAATCAAGTGGGTGGTACGATAAGCGCGGCGCTTGTGGTCGGAGTACTTCGGTGTGGATGCCGATGTATTTCTTCGACGTAGACACATGTACGAGACGGATGTAGAAGCTTTCGGCGCTTCTCGTCGCGGACGACGGTTTGTTTCGAAGACGTGTTTAAGTTCGGTCAGCCTGAGTTCAAAGGTTGTTGAGGAGCTGGGCCCGTGTCTCAGATATGCCCCCTTCGATATGATTGGTTGACCTTTTCCCATTACGTAATTAACGGATGGCGATGAGCCCTACGACGAATGGTTCTTTCTACTCTTCGGCCAATCAGCGTCTGATTTGTGCGATGCAGTTCACGGCGCATCCCCTTTCGTTTGTCGCTTCGGCTCCAGATCTGCCCTACAAGGGCATTGCCAGCCCAGAACACTCCGTTTAAGTTGTTGAGCTTTACAAAGGTGTAGAACGCTACCTTTAGGTAGAACGCTACCGTCCTACCCTTCGTACTTCACGTAAGACGGTGGAATTCTAAACGAATTCCTTCATCTCAGGTTCTTCTAGCTGAGACAATCTAAATTCCAAGCGCAATAAACCTGCGAGCTTTCTGAGTTAAACTACTGCTCCTCACGGACAACGAACTCACCATAGTTGCCCAAAGGATCAGTCACAATCTCTCCATCCGGTCCTATGCAACGCACGGTCAAAGAGCGATCATTATAGTACACACTCATGAAGTTGGGGACAGCAATATTGCTGAACATCACAGCCTTCTCTCCCGCAATGTGCGCATTGGATCCGTACGAGTTCAGGAACCGCAACACCTCTCCCTGATAAACTGAAGCAGTTTCACCCAAAGTAGAAAACCCGATGGGTCCGGTAGAGAACTCGTGGATGGCAGGGCTTCTTCCAGGGTTGATTCTAGAGAAAATGCTTGCATGAACGTCACCAGCCAAAAACACAACATTCTTGACGTTCTCCTCTTCGATGAAGCTCAAAATCTCCTTTCGCTCCTTCCAATACCCTTCCCATCTGTCTCCAGGGGCCACATACCATTCCAATATTTGCACAGAGCTAATGATGATCTTGAACGTGGCATCACTGTTCTTGAGTCCCATTTTCAACCACTGTTTCTGCTCCGCGCCCATCAAAGTCTTATCGGCTTCGCGGAAACTGGTCTGGTTCACAAGAGGCTGAGTGAACAAATCGCAACCCGAAAGCCCAAGTGCAGCAAGCTCAGGACCTGCTTGACACAACTCCTCGTCTGTCACGTTCGGCGGTCGCACAGGTAACAGGCTAATCGCTGGAACCTGTGTGTCACGATATTGCCTCAAGTCCAACATAAACACCTCAACATGCTTCCCAACGCGAATACGACGGAACAAACGAGTCTCGGGACGTCTCAGCCCTGGGGCTGGGTCCTCGGCTTGCAGCTTGTTTCCGGGTGTAACGCCATTCATATCAAAGAACGCCTTCTGACCCAGTAGATATTGAGCCTCAATCTCGTGCTTAGAAATTGTGTCCGGAAGTTCCACACCCGCGGCGGGCACAGTGTCTTGAATGCGGCGCGGGTTTCCGTCCTGTCCAGCATAGTTGTCGCTGACGTGGTGGTCATCCCACACAGAAAAGATGGGGATGGAGCGGAGCACTTCCGGAAAGCCTTCGCCTGTGTAAACGCTGGAGCGCTGATCGACGTACAAGGAAGTGTAGTAGTCTGGGCTGATAATAGGCTGGCTGCAGCATTTGTTGACTTCGTCAAAAGTTTCGTTTTCGGACAACCAAAACCGGTCGGCGTATACAACATCACCGTTGAAGATGGCAAATTCAGGGTTGTTGGTCTGCACAAAGCTGTTTAGCGCGGCGCTGATCGGGTACGGATTGCGGTTGGCACAGCTCATGTGCACAAAGTTGAACTGGTCTTCATCTTCATTATCTCGCAAGGTTACGAAAGAACCCAGTGGTGATTTGATGCCAGTCTCAGAGGTGAATTGGTAGTAATACTTGGTATTGGCCTCAAGATCAGACAAGAACACCTTGGCGACATACGCTCCCGGCCTCTCACGCGGGTCTATGCCTCCATAAGTCACGGCTCGGGCGGAGTCGTTGACGATGACATTTGTGAATTCGGCGTCGGTGGAAACGAGCACAAGAGCCACGGTGCTTCCTGACGTGGATGCACGGCAGTCGGGGGAGGCCAGACTAGCCTGGATGATGGCGCTGTAGTTGGTGACATCGCCGGATTGAAGGCTAAATTGGCATGCTGAAGCAGACGTGATAAGGGGTAGTGAAGAAAGGCAGAAGACTGAAGCTAGGGAAGAGAACGCCATTGCTGTTACTGAGGTGCCGACGAAGACCGCGATGGCACACTGAACTGTGTTCGTAAGAAAGTTGAATTTCAGCCCCCGAATACATCATGTTCCTTGGAATTGCTCACCATCATGATGAAAAGACCTCACATGATTCCGGTCGGGACAAAGCCGTTTCGGCATTCTTTGGCGCAAGTGCAAAGGTACTGCCAAGTGCAAAGGTACTGCACGAGAATCTCGTCTTACCGACCAAATTGCGGGATGATGCGGTCTCATTTGGCCTCCAATTCGAAGGGGAGAACGAAAGGATATTCGCCCGCACGATGCGATACAGCTTGTTTGATACGAGCTGTATCATAAATTTGTAGAATCGATGGTGAGAGATGTCCATCGTAACAACAGGTAGCGTTCTACCTTTGGTACGACGGTACCTGTAGCTTCGTAACGTATGATACGGGTTACACGGGTTCTGCCCATTTTTGTGTTTTCAGGAAGCGCCCATTGGGCGCTTGGGCGCTTGGGTTCTTCCTGAAAACACAACTGTAAAGACCTCGTCACGAACGTTACAAGAGATCTTCGAAGAACAGCTCCGTGCGGCGTGAGCACAATCTTTCCATGCGTGAAAACCCGTCACAGTGCTGACCAGTTTACCATCGGCATCCCGAGTACGGATTCCGGACACATTCCTCTCCCCCACCGCCCAGGTTCTACCTTCGTATACGCTTTCAAGGGAAGTCTAATCGTTCCACGAGCATCTTCCAGTCTTCCTCACGTTTTGAATTTACGAGGTGTTCAGCTCAGATGCATTACGGGATCTCGATGGAACAGTGGCTGACAAGTGAATCCACGGGCACAGCTCGGCAGCTTGTATGTTCAACAGTCGCTGCTAACGGCGATGCACATCATGAGTGTGAATCAGCTGTTTCCCGAAACGGCATTTGTAATTCATATGCGTGTCCAGTTCACTCACATGCACCCATCTTCATCCCATAATTTGACGTGACTTCGTATTCTCAGTTGTTGATTATGCTTTCCAGTGATTCGCTATGTCTCAAAGCAAGAGCTTCAGCCTCAGAAACTAGCATTACAACTGAGTTTTGTCAAGTATCACTTCTATGGGCTCAAAACGAACTCTTTTGCTCCTTCCTCTCAGCTGCTGTTTGCTTTCTCTCGTGCCAACTTGTGCGCGAAAAGCTCGTTCAGAAGTCTTCCTAACGCTACCCTCAACTCATGCTGCACACATTCCTCCTTGTTTTTACCACCATCATCGTGCAGATTCGGGGTCGTCATCTACAGTCGGCTTCGCCACTTTTTTCTTCGTCCACGGTGCATTATCCGGCTCCAGTCTTTGACTCCCTCAAGGCCATTGATACGCGTCACAAGCTGGCTAGACCACCTTCCGTTAATCCCCAACCCCCCGAGCATGCGCTCCACGATCTGAACAGTATCAAGTGGACGGATTTTCCCACCTCTGGATTCACCTTCACACATTCTGCACCGAAAAGCACGAGCAATGCCCCCTCTGAAACTGCAGCCGTAGCAGGGGAGGCGTTGGGTAGCCAACTCGATCCCAATGCAGAACTGCTCGCCAGTCATCACGATGCTTTGAAATCCATGGAGGAAGCGGGCTCCAAATCTGAAAGCGACTATCATGCCGATTCAAATCAGATTGGATTGTCTTGTTTGAGCTACTTGTCTCTACGAACTGTGCTCGATAACACCTTCGACTCCCATGTGGAACTGATTCGCCGCGGCATACCATCGCATACAGTCAAGCATTTTTACGATGGCGCTTTACGCTATATGAGTCGAAGCGAATGTTTCTGTTCCGGTCACCGATCGAGAATTTCCAATGCCTGTATCCTTGCATCGATCTTCAAATACAATGAACACCAAATCTCATTAAGATTGCACCACATCATTGAAATTGATCGAGTCAAAAGTCCTGAACATCAGAAGTTCCCTCTCTACCACCAGCTTGCGTCGAAGCCACTGCCAGCGCTCTCGTCCAAGGAAAAGTCGGCAGTACTTCGCGCAAAGCAAGACACGGTTCAAAACCTCATTATCGCAGAAGCCGATGAATCTCAAGAAGACTCAAAGATAGAGTGTGTGCTCCCTCAAAGCAGTGAACTGCTTTATGTTGGCAGTGACGAAGATTCAAGATGTGATCAATTCAGAACGGACAAGCTTGGGCTTCCAGTTCGCCATTATGTTGCTTATGCCATTGGTCTGGCTATTCAGATCCGTCTGAGTAATGCGGACGACGAGGAGGCTGCAAAGGTTCTTGATGAAGCGACTTCGACCGCTTTTGTTCTTTCCCAGTGCGAAAAGCGAGACGGAAAACCAGGCCTCATTCCATTTTCTATGTTTCAGCATCATGCCGCATATGTCGAACCCATTTTGAGAGGTGCGCTATATGCCAGTGCGTCAGACTTTCTCCCAGCGGGTCCGATCGCGAACGAGATTCCGAAGTCTTCAAATTTCTCTCTTATTATCCGCACTGCATACTTCTTCTTCGAAAGAGATATTGATTATCTATCATCAATTGATAGCCATGGAAGACCGGTGGTAATCCAGAACATAGGACACTCCACGTACATGAGACGAATTACCACACAGATAACAGAAGAGATTTCAATGGCTTTCCTTTTTCACGTGTACAGAATCACAATAGAGTACTTGAAGGGTCTGGGAGAAAACGGTTTCGGGAACGCTCCCATTAACGGTTATACTGTGCGATGCCCGTCTGGATGGAAGTACATACCGCGAGTGGTGCCTGTTACTGATGTATTGGAGAACTGCTGCTCAACAAAGTGCGAGGTCCTTGGAGACGTTATCTACTCACACATCGTTCAAAGTGAAATATGTTGTACCACCTGCAATTACAAGCGTTGCGGAAGTACCGCAAATGATGTGATTGGGACAGGGGAAGTTGTGCTAAAAAGTGAGGCTTCTAGTCCATTGATCCCGAAAAATAAGTCAGTTCCTGACGTCACAATGGTTTCCATCTAGGAAAAGGTTTCATTGTACCAGCAACAACTCTTAATGCCCATAACCCTGTCCTTCTAATCATCAAGATGTCAAAACAATTAAACCCAGAGGCTATTCCTGGAGATGCCTTTGGCTTCCATACGGTTTTCTTCTTCGTCGGCCTATTCCTGCTTTACACACCATGGTTCGTGGTGTGCCTGATCATCGTAAAGAGTAATGGATGTCAGGTGAATGAGATGCTTCGTTTGGGGTTGTATGGTTGAGTGCACGATTTCCTATGCCGATGTCATTTGAACTCCTCTACTTCAGCTTAGAGTTACTAGTATTCTTCAAGGGAGGGCCAGCGTGTCGTGGACCCGTTTCATGTTTATAGTTTCTCATTGAGTTTTTGTCGGTCTCCAAGTCAAGGAAGACAGTTTTGTAGGTTAACTCCGAGATGGGTCTGGCAATATGTAATGATAGCTATCATTCAACAGGTGTACAAGAGAAGAAAAGCTTCTTCTATGTAAGAAAGGAAGCCAACAGATGGAATTGGGTTATGTGTTGTGCAAAGATGCGCAGATGCAAGTTCCTGCTCTATGCGAAACGGAACATCGCAAGTTTCCTTGTGCTATGTACGCGGTCTATAATTCAAACCATTGCAATGACTTCTCAGTCTGCGTGCGCATGGATTCAGTTTCCAGAGCCTTCAGTCCAACTCTCCCCACTAAACCTTTTCCACTCATGGTAGCATACAAAGATAAAAGCCCTCGAAAACCGGGCTAACAAACTCCTACTTCGTCGCTCTCGAAGCCCACCAATACTTGGTTGGATGTGCGATTTAGCCCAGAACTGATGAGAACTCAGAAAGCAGCCCTAACCCATAGCAAGATGATCATTATCATGCTCCCGACAAACATGCCCGATCTTACGTACCCATCCAAAACCTGAGGTCCAACGTTTGCAGCGATGTATGCAATACGAAAAGCGATGTAGAGTGTAGTGATGGCAACGAATATGGACCCACTGCCGCGAACGGCAAGATTTGCAGCCACACCAGCCGCATACACGCTAAGCGTCTCGATTTGGTTAACATGACATCCCACCAAACGTTCTATCAAAGCCTTCCTCTCTTCTGGCACAGAGCGCAATTGTCCGTCATAATCTCTCGGATTAGTGTTGTCAAACTTTCCATATTTGCGAAGAAGTACTACCCGAGCGACATGCGGAACGTAGGCGAGCACACCCGCTAGAATGACTGAGAATGCTGCCCATATGAAACCCATATTGAGTTTGGAAGAAAACACGTGAGATGATGTTCATGGCGTCGGAGTTTGATATTTGGAACTGATGAGTGGAAACTGTGCGTCAATCACGAAACGATAAGTCACGCAGACTGCAAACACAATTGCATACAAATTCCGTGAGCAACCAGTTCGTTGAAACGGGTAAGGATTCTTCTTTGTCGCACGTAAGGGCCGCAATGTGGCAGCCTTGAAACGCAATTCATAGAAACCGTGCAGAGCGGGCTTTCTTCTATTAGCAGCCTCGAAACGTTTCTTTACGGTCGTCTCCAAGAATGCGCGACTTTAGCCGTATCGACGAATAATTGACACAACAATAACGTATTGTGCTTTGCAAGTTGTTACTTTGCTGCCGTGCGAATTCTGATTTTTCCTACAAGTCACTAATCTTCATATGTGCAAGTATTGGGAGAAGATGGTAGCGTTAGGTTTCATGCGAGCGAGCACAATAAGGCAGTCTTTGCGAGTTATCCAACGACAAATACGGAAGGGTATCACTTGCAGATGTTATCAATTCGTCTGCGGTCGAGTCTCCAACGGAGGCCAACACTTTTCGATCAATTCGTCGGCAGCATATGAGTAACTCTTGTTACAGTGCGTCACTGCAAAAAACAATTCTTCTAATCGAAAAACTTTTTATACATGGATGGTTTGATCTCAACGAGAATATCATTCAGTAAGCAACGATGCTCCAAATGGAAATGACCATAGCCAGGCATGCTGCAAAAGCAACCGTTCTCACATAACCCCCAGCATACTGCGGCAAAGAATACACAGCAATGTAAACGACACGAAATGCAATATAAAGCGCAGTGAAGACGTTAAGCAAAGTGTCGTTATCCCCAACAGCCAAGTTTGCAGCAACGCCAGCCGCGTATGGACCAAGCGATTCTAATTGATTGGTATGAGCTCCCAATAATCGCTGCATTAATTCCTTCTTCTCCTCTGGAAGCGAAGATTTTTGACCATCGTGATCCCTTGGAGCAGAGTTATCATAACGTCCGTTCTTCATAAGAAGGGATATGCGGATCGCATGTGGAACGTAGGCGAGGATTCCGGCAAGGATTACGGAGAAAGCTGGCCATGAGAAACCCATTTTCGGGGCGAGGGGATGAGAGAGAGTGGAAAACGATGTGGGAAAAGGGTCGGCGGCGTGGGGAAAGGAGGAGAATGTCGGTGTCGACGACGAGAGCAGAATGTCGAAGCCGGTATATGGGCAGTTGATTGCTTATAACGGGTTCGTTTCTTGTCACGTTGCGTAACGTGCGTTACAGCATCGTATCACGCGGCGCGGAGAGATGCTCGAATGTAGCGGCCGGTTTCTCCGCCACCTCTGCTCAGCACATCCAATGCAATGATGGCGCGTCTGGCCCAATCGTAGTTTCTTCTTCATATCAGTTCCGGACGAGTTTGATAACTCTAGACTCTAGTAATGTTAGAATCTTGAACATGTATCTGCAAATAATCCGTTCTCCGCCAGATGGAGGGAGATCGTTACGACGTGACAAAGGAATGATTCAAAACATGGCCCACGCCATCATGGCCTATCAGTCGTTTGGCAGTCACATCGTGTTAAAGGGGGTTCGGAGGGATACCGTTAGGGAATTGTATTTGACCCTCGGCTTCAAGCCTCTGGTAAAGAAATTCCTTTTGACTCAAGTGCCTCCTGAAACCAGACGATGGCCCTCACGTACCTCACGGCCCTCACGTACAGATGGTAATTTCCGCCTCAAGCTCATCCGAGAACCGTGTCTGACATCTGCTCGTAACGCCTTTGCCTCTGCATTGGCGTAATCCATGGTACTTCAGGTTGCAACCTTGAACAAAGACTCAATCGTAGCTTGCTTTGATCGTCCATTAAATTTGATGCGCTCTCGGCTCCGAACAGGCGCAAACCGCCCCGTGAATCATTGTCGTACCACACCCATTGACTACGGCGAACAGTCGGTGTGGCCAGACCATCATATGTGCTCACTCTCTTTTGAATTACATCAGCTTTGCGATCCAGAACCCCTTGTTTCCTCATACCCTTGTACGCTGTGTTCATTAGGAGGCCCTCAAAGATCTCATCGCAAGGCTTAGCAGGGTATTCGAATTTTCATCGGTCCATACAAAAGCTCTGCTGTAACCGTGACTTGAGCACAACCGTCCATCGCGCCCGACTTTTTCCGGGTCTTAGGGTATCCATCAACTTGAGAGCAGAAAAAGCCCGTGGGGCAAAGGTTATTGCATAAACGACCTCCATATCGATTCAAGTAGAATTCTCCTTGACCGATTATAGCTATATCCCATTTCTGTCCTCCCTTTCTCACTGAACACCTCCAAACTCTCGAATTCCGTGTAATGTTGGCGGGCGATTCGCTCTTTGGCTGCAGATCCTCTGAAACGAGCATTTAAGCCCCCTTTGACGAAGTTAGCAACTGTTGCACCTGGGTTTTCGACTTGTGACATGTTTTCTCAAATTGTTAGGAACGAGAACAGTTTCCCTGAAGCTAGTAATTCGCTACTGAGCGAGGAGCAGAAGCAAGCAAATAGTTAATGGAACTCAAGAACAGTGGTTCTGAATAGCTAGATTCAGGTACCCGTTGTAGATCAGTTCGAATATTTGAAGAGTAGAAAATTGGCTGCCGAAGATAAATGGGAATGTGTTTTGAGTTTCATTGAGAGCAGCAAGAACGTTTTTGTGTTTGGCTGAAGATGTTGATCCGAGCATTTCCTTTGAACTGGCAGGAGCCCTATTGTCATCGAGTTTTGTCCGTTCTTCGTCAATGGCTGAATTCACTACGTTCAGCAGGTACCCTTCGTAGACGTGTTGCGCTTCCTCAACAGATACACGGATACGAATCCGATCCCCGCATCATCAAAGCTTTCTTCACTTTCATGAGCGAGCTTTATATTGATCGCTCGTTGATCCTGCGTTGTTTAGGGCCTGTTCGAGGCTTGTGAAGGGACCCATGGACAAATTTGTTGGGCTTGTTGCTCATGTGAAGCACCACGAGTGGCCAGATTTTGGATGCCCGTGGTTTAATGGCGCTCCGCTTCCTGTGCCCGAATGACTTTTCTAGCTGAAGACGTTCAGGGATTTGTTCCGACATCTCTGCAGCCTTTCATCTGTGAAAGAAGGCCAGGGTGATGTTCGAATTTCTTCCTTGTATCGGGCCCGGATAATATCTTTTGCGATACCTTCGGCATTATGATCCAGGAGTGTTAAGCTTTTCTCGTGCTCTTCTCCTGTCATCTCTCCTCTGCTGGTGAACATTCAAACAAAGAGTTTGTGAACGACGAGCCTTCTCTTCATCTTTTGTGTAGTTAAGCTTTTAACCTACCTAACACATACTTTCCGCTTTCATTCAAATTCTGATCTTCGTTCAACTCTTCTGGAATACGTTTCTAAGCGATTAATATTTCTCACCTCAAGCATGGCTGCTGTCCGTGATGTCGAAAGAATTGTGATCGCGCACGAGGGAGCTGAAGGTGCAGGTGCGCCAGTAAGAAAAAGCATTGGATCATCCGAACTTCGAATCCGAACTTCGTACTTTAGACCCTTTCATCTTGCTCGATGAATTCAATGTCTCGAAGCCTGCGGGATTTCCAGATCATCCTCATCGGGGAATGCAGAGCATCACATATATGCTCACAGGTGCGTTTCGTCATGAGGACAACAAGGGTCATTAGGGTACAATTGGAGTGGGCGACTTGCAGTGGGCGACTTGCAGTGGAGGACTGCTTGTCGTCGAATCGTCCATAGTGAAATGCCTGCCACTGATGGCAAAAACACTGGATTGCAACTATGGGTTAATCTCGTGGCCAAAGACAAGATGACAGACCTTCAGTATCAAGGGAAGTCCTTGGTTCCCTCGTCATGCACGCCACGGAGTAGAGATAGTTTGTGTTGTTCGCTAACTGTGATGGTCTTCTACTCTTCTACATTGTAGAAATCTTGTCAGCAGATGTAGCACTGGCCACGAACGAAGAAAGTTCCATCGAAGTCATGGTTATTGCTGGAAAGTGTTTTGGTGTTGAAAGCCAAATATTCACACAAACCCCAACCCTGTATTGGGATGTACGAATGTCCAAGGGCTCTACTTTCGAATAACAATTACCAGAGCATTATGCAGCCTTTCTATAGGTGCTGGAGGGCGAAATTACGTCCGGAAGGATGAATGTTAAAGGTGAGCATAGTTCGTGCATTGTGTTCGGCCCAGGAAAAGGCGCTCGGATCAAATGGGAAACCGGGGCTACATTTGTAGTTTTTGCTGGACAGCCATTACATGAGTCTATTGATCGAAAAGGTCCATTTGTATTCAATACAAAGGAGGAGATCGAGCAACCATACCAAGACTACAAAGCTGGAAAATTTTGATAGGATACAGAAAGCCAGCCTTTGTGAAGAGCACGCTATCATGAAGTTACCATCGATTCCGATAGGGAAGGCCCGCAATCAGGGGATCGGGCAATGTTGGTCGAGTTTGGACACATTTTAACAGCTCTCCGCATAGAAAGCTAAACTATCCGCAAGTACAACGCAACCTGTTCACATGGAATCATTGCCAAAGGGTTAGCAAATCTAATCCTTAGAACGTACGAAAAGAATAACGTTCACCGACTTCCTCTGTTGCTCTGCTCCCCTCATGTTCAACACGGTTTTCGTCGGCCTTTTCACCATCCGTTACAGTTAAATTGTGCTTCGCTAACAGCCTCTTATGCTGCTCATTGCGAAGTCTTTGCTC
>JASCIV010000092.1:0-49829 GCA_030374735.1 Gracilaria caudata
CGTTTAGTGTGTAGGGCCAGGCTCTAGCGAGCTACGCTTAAGTATCTGACCTCTACCCTACTGTACGATCGGCTACATTGATGTAACTACCACTACTGCTTCAGACATCACCACACACGTGTGCCAACCACCATCCGTCCGGTTCAGGCCTGCCAACCCACAAGTGTCCCACTTGGGCTTCCGTCCGCGCACACCGCATTGTCCGCCGGTTCCACCACGTGTACCGACCGGTCATATCGCCTACCTATCCGCTCGGACCCACTATACTACATCGCCCTCTGCCGTCAGTTCAAGTTTCTTTTGGACTGCCAACGCCCTGTCTCAATTTATGACCCCACATACTCCACGTACAATCCAAAACGTCGCAGTACAGTGCTGCGAGAAGCCACAGAGCTCTGTCACCTGACTCAATTTACACGCCACCTCCTTAAGGAAACTCTCATGAAACGGTTTTTCAATGGCTACCACGGTACTCCACGGTCTCTTTTGCTTGATTTGCAAGTGTTCTTGCACCACGTTTATCGCAAATTAAACTGTCTCGACTACATTCAGGACTCTTTTTCGGCGGGACAACATCGGGAAAAGGTAAAGGATGAACTGGTTACTATGTGCCTAACAGTGGCGAGCGCAACATGCCAAAGTGCAACACCAACCACCCACAATAATACTGCACACGGTCAGAGTTCAAGCAGGAACAATGGTGGACGGAACACCTCAAAAGATAGATTTTGGGATTTTGAAGAGTTTGCTGGTGAAGATAGTGATGAGGAAGCTGCTCCGCTTAGTCAGGAGGAGACAGTCAAGAACGAAGTGGACCTTTACCTTGAAAGTGAAAGAGTCAGGCCTGAAGATGTGAAATCAAGCGGCCTTTTACTATGGTGGAGGTCAAAATCAAACAGATATCCGAATCTAGGCATAGTTGCGAAGACAGTGCTCAGCCATCCGGTCTCAGCAGCTCAGATTGAACGAGACTTTGGCAGTACCGCATGGCTGCTTTCTTCCAAGCGTAACAGGCTCGACGCCGCCCTTGTAGATATTTGTTTTTTTCAGCATTGCAATTTGGAAGAGATACCCGTAGATGTCAATGAAATTACGGACAAGGACTGGAAGTCCAAAATACCTTCGTCGCTCAGCGGGTCAAACGCACAGACCGATGCCTTATTAGTAAGCGCAATGGAAGACACTGGTGACCTGGACCTTGGATTACTGGAGTATCTTTCGTGATACAGACTGTGATACTCATGAAAGTACAAGCAGGTGCAGACCCGCAGAAATGGATGCCATAATTGGAGATCATACCCTGATCAGCTCAATAGAACTTGCAGGAGGCTCATGCCAAGCAAACAATATGCTTACAACCATATTACTTTTGCTGTTCGAATATATTGGCACTTTCGCTGGCTCTCTTGTCTACTTACGACGAGATCTTACTTCTTGGCCTCTTGAGATGATAAAAACTGTCGAGAATAGTTTTCTGCGTTTTCTGCGTTTTCTGTGGCATCAATAGAATATTTAGATTGTTCGGGCATCTTATAAGACTCAAACATCTTCTCCTCAACGGTCCCCTGTTATGCCATTCCCATAATTGATCAAGACATATCCGGTTCTGGGGAACCAGACGTGAAAACTGCTTAAGAAATCCTACATGATGATGCTCTTCTACACAGAGCAGGAATTAGGTTGATGATTGTCACAGGAGTTGTTTCTATTTCGTAACAGTCGCAATGTTTATTATGTTTTCGACTTTGATTCTGAACAACATACTGTAACGCCAGCCTATCTCGCATTAACTCTTCGTGAAGTCAAAAACCTTTTCTGGAAAACAGTGAGAGCTTTCTTGACCGCAAGTTTGGCATATATGCGAATCCTATCTCACATTTCAGTATGTTTTGAAGGTGACGGTTCAGAGGCTTAACCCATTGTAAAGGTACTCGCAGTTCTTTTTTGTCATTGCGTTTTGACAAAGAGATGAAGTAACGACTTGAAACGTTTTCTTTGTTCTAAGAAGTCTGAATTGTCTGAATGGCTTTGGTCTGCAGAGTACTCGGTTTGGAAACTTGGTATCAAACGATATAAATTGAACGTAATGGTGAAGAAACATATTCGGCTTGATGTTTTGTCTACGTTGAATGTCCTTGAACTGCTGTCTGTTTTACTTCTATACATGAAACGAGGCGCTTTTCTCAGATTGTTATGTATAGGCTTTATCAGGATCGATTGCGAGACTCTGTGGTCCAATCTGAGGAACTAGACCGTACCAACGATCCCTGAGACCGGATACCGTGTTCGCGAGTTCATTGTAAGAGAGCTTGTTAATTCCGTTGGTCTCATAAAAGGTGAGCTTAACCCATCAGATGCGACCACCAAACCAAAACCAAACAGGGCCCTAAATCATTTGATTATCGAGAACAAACGTGTATCTCCAGCTCGAAAGGTTTTAACGCTTCAGGATTCGGAGTGTAGACATTATGATTTCATCCCCACTGCATAAGTACCCATGCCCAACGACTTTGCAAGATTTGAAATGCATTCACAATCCAGAAGCAACAAGAAGGACGAGGAAGGAAGAAATGGTTAGTAAGATGAGCATTGAGAATGGATATGGGGCAAATGTTAATTTGAAGACGTCAATGATACAGTTTCCTTAAGAATCGAAGTGACCCCGGGCTTCGCCCTTCCCGAAAGGCAGACAAGTTTATTGCTTTTTCCTGGTCAAGTGTGGCGGGAGTTTAAACTTTTCACGTGACTCGTGTCACGTTACTAGAAGACTGCTCCTCTTCTCCCGTAAGGGCCCTCAATTCAGCGTCATTGGAAGTGGCGAACCTTCTCAGCTAGTCAACCACATGACACCACTTTGCAAATGACCTGTCGGTCCTCGTCTACCTTTCTTGTCCTCACTTCATTTCGTCGAGGTTACATCAGTTGATGCCTGACAAAGAAATATTCATTGTTCTTCGCCTTCGAAGTCGGTCTATTTACGTACTTTACTTGGGACAACTTAGGGTCCGTTAACAACTAGTTTTGCAGGTTAATCTGCGAGTATCGATACTATTGGAATATCTTGTGATTATTTATCGATGCTAGTCATACAACTCGAGAAAAAGAAGAGGAAATATGCAACCGCTTGAATTATGATCATTGGGAGAACCTATCTTCATAACTTAAGAAGAGGGAATGTAGTGGTAGCATTACAGGAGCCGAACTCTACATATGCAACCGTACGCGAAGCCCTTTCCCTACTGATTAAACCCGGCTTCTTCCCATCCAACCTAATTCTATGGCGGTTGTCGGCATTCAAGAAAACTTGACTATTTGACTGGAATAGTAGTCAAAATGTAGTGCAATGCCCCGAAGGGGAAAAGACCACGAAGGCGTCCGAAATCTCCCTCTCACAGGGTAGCAGAGCGGACAGAGCTCTCTCTGGAAAGGCACAACAAGTCGGGTGTAAGCCGGGGCTAGACCGTCACGACGGAGCGTAGAGAGATGTAGAACTAGGAACCGGTGAACCGGAATAATCCTCCGATGAGATGTGTACGTCCACGAATGTGGGGGAGCGCGGGCCTGTCTGGAGGACAGGTCGCGCGATTGTGGGTATGCCACAAGTGTAGGGGAAAAAGGGGTAAGTTGGTAAATATCCGGGGATCCGGTGAATAACCTCGTACGAGGGCGAACTCAATGAGAAGTGTAGTGAATTCCCAAAATTGGGTTCTCAGTGACGCAGGGCGGCTGAGCTTCCGTGTGCAACGGAGATCTTCCTCAGTAGAGGTGAGAACTCGCGAAGGCGGCAAAGACTCAGGACCAAGAACCCTGGTTGGGGCGGTTTACTGGGTGCGCCGGCGGCGACGCCGGTGCGCTAAGTAGTACTGTGTCACACGCGTACTATGCGTGTGCACAGTAGAACTCCCCCAAATTGGGCAATTAATTAGCCCAAACTATCCGCAAAACGCGGCCAACCTCCGCAACCATCCGTGACACACGTGTCCATCCCCTACTAATAGGGCTATTACTACTCATAGTATTCGAACTCACCGACAAGTCGGACAAAAAACTAAGTGCCAGAAATCCCCTTTCTTGGGCGTTGCACTTCATATCCCCCCCTTAGTCCAGGGAACGACCTCGAAGAGGAGAGAAACGCAGACGGAAACTGCTATAAGTATCCATCCCTCGCGGTTCTCCGGCGCCGTACCCCGTCATGGGGCAACCACCAAGCGACCAACGCGCACAGCCTTCAACACCGAACAACCCCGACGACCGCGATCCTGCCCACGTAACCTCGCTTCCGTCAACCGTCTCCGATCCACTCGGCCAATCTCCGCTCCGTGCTCCGGCAACTCCGGTCCTCGACCTCACAATGAGTGGGCAACCGCCGAACCAGCCGCCTAACCACCCTCCGCAGGGATACGTCACCGGTTTCCGGTCCGTTCCGCTATCCCCGACGAGCGCACAACAACCCGGAAAAACAACTAAGTGCCGGAAAACCCCTTTCTAGGGCGTTGCACTTCAAAAAAAGTGAATGCATTCAACTGGTTTGATGACTTGTTCAGTCAAACGTCAGCCATTAAGATTTGTCCAAATTTGTTTTCAGTCTTTTCATTTGACACCAGTCAGCTGTCACGGAGAGGCGACCAATCAAATGGGGGTTTGACTTCGAATAGAAAATGTCGGGGAGCAGTCGAAGTTCTGAATGCAGACGATGATCCATTCGTTTTATCGGAGTAAGCATTGCTGTGCAACTAACATCCACTGTGGCGCCTCTTGCTAACAGCATCTCTATCAGTCAAGGTAAATTTCCGAGCCAAATAGCTTAAAAACACCAATCCAAATTTGGCTGTGATGTGCGCACCTTTATCAGTAAAAGCCAAATAATATGACAAAAATGCTCGTATTGGGTAAAGCATGGCACCTACGAGCATATATACTGTTTTTTCTTAGGAGTACCGTCATCTTAATGAAAAGATTGATCATTTACGAAAATACTGTCCTTTGCGGCAATTTGTTGGCTATAGATGACGGTGCTAAGGCGACAGCAGCAACTACGGTGCGGTCACCTAAGACGCAAAACTTGCGCAATAACAGACAATATGGAGCACTGCATTAGTCAGCAGAATTTAGCTTTATATCGTAATGAGCTATACTATGAACAACGTTCAGCTAGCATTGTTTATTTTTATCACTAGGCTAGTGCTATTGACACTTGTCCTACAACCGCAGAACGCGAGCCGCGGAGCGTGAAAACGTTGCGACATGGAGCGCGTTTTGACAATGATGACGACTGCGCCTGGTGCGAAGACGAAAGTGTCGCCACCTGGCAGTGAATTACTGGATGAGCAATTTAGCTCTGATGGCCAAATTTTTTAGCTTTAGCCCATCTGAGAGCATGTCTATCAGTGAGGTCAAATAACTCAATTTCCAAATTTTTGGCTTCAGCATGCCATTTGGCATCTCTATCAGATGGGATAAAGCTAAAAATTTTTGCCATCGAGCTAAACTCAGTGCCAAATCGTGCACAATTTGGCACTAAGTTTAGCTCAGAGCTAAATTGCTCATCCAGTAATTTACTGCCTGGTGGCGACATTCACGTCTTCACGCCACGCGCAGTCGTGTTCATTGTCAAAACGCGCTCCATGTCGCAACGTTTTCACGCTCCGCGGCTTGCGTTCTGCGGTTGTAGGACAAGTGTCAATAGCACTAGCCTAGTAATAAAAATAAACAATGCCAGCTAAACGTTGTTCATAGTATAGCTCATTACGATATAAAGCTAAATTCTGCTGACTAATGCAGTGCTCCATATTGTCTGTTATTGCGCAAGTTTTGCGTCTTAGGTGACCGCACCGTAGCTACTGCTCTCCTCTTTTTCCACCGTCATCTATGGCCAGCAAATTGCCGCAGAATACAGTGCTTTTATTAATGATCAATCTTTCTACTACGATCATCCTCTTGACGACGGTGCCCCAAAGACAGAAGTGTACATATACTAGGTGCTATGGCGAGTACGAGCATCTATCTCATATTATTTAGCTTTTGCTGATAGAGGTGCGCACATCAAAGCTAAATTTGGATTTGGGTTTTTAGCTATTTGGCTCAGAAATGTAGCTTGAGTGATAGACATGCTCTGATAGAGATGCGAAATGGCTTGCTACCCTTCTCATCGGCTTAATGTGAAACAGATTTTTGTTTGTTTCAAAATTATGTCCGTGCACGACGATACAGCGGGTTAATTAATTACTGTAAAGTTTTCCGAAAAGGGCAATCTAGAGACTTAACGTAATGCATTACAAAATTTTAATAGCTTAGTCTGGATAATGCGTTTATGCTTAGAGTACTGTTAAAAAGCATCTTTAAGTGAACTTTAAATGCACAAATTGTGATAGAATTTGAAGCATTATTACGCTATTAAATTTTTTTCTCTCTGAGTAGTTTGAAAATCAATACTTTTTTAGTTGTTTTAGAACAAAAGTCGTTTTGCTTTGATTTTGACCAAAACTTTTTATGTCATTTTGACCATGAACTGTTAATGCAGATCTTAATCAAAACAAAGGCAATAACTTATTGCGTCAAAGCAGAGAAAAATATTAGAAGATGGCCTTAAACAGGCCTTCAAATCTGACCCTCTACGCGCACCAGCCTGTTAGCCTGAAATTATGTTCTAGTGTCAAAAATTACTGTACAGCTTGCGGATCAAAATCGATTGGTCAATAAAAAGTGTGCCAAATTACACCGGTGTTCCAAAATGATCCGATGAGAAGGGTAAAGCCAAAAATTTGGAAATTTAGCTATTTGACCTCACTGATAGAGATGCTCTAAGATACGGCAAATGCGCGAGGTGCGTTGTCTCGCGCGTGCGCCCACGCGCGCCACGCGTCCACCGCACGAGCGTGCTCGGCTCATTGCATCGCTCCGCCTGCCCCCCCCACATGCGCCCCGTCGCCATCGTCGTCTCATCGGGTGCCGCAAAACGCGCCGCCGCCGTCGCCGCCGCCGTCGTCGTGGCCACCGTCCGTCGCCATGCCGCCGCACGCGCTACGCGCGGAAACGCTACTGGCGCAGCTCTCCCGCTCGCTGCCGCGCTCCGCGCGCTACGCCGTCGCGCTGCGCGCCGCGCGCGCCAGCGACCTGGCGCTGGCGCGCATGCTGCTCAGCGCCGACGCGTCGTCGCCGCCGCCGTTACTACTGGCGCCGCCGCTCGAGGCGCAGCTGCTGCGTCGCGCGCACCCACGCGCGCAGCAGCACGTGGTGACGGTCACATCGGACCGCGCCGCGCCGCTGCGCCCGTACGCGGCGGCGGCGCTGCAACACGCCACGCAACACCTGGTGCTGGGTACCACGCCGCTGGAGCGCGCCGTGGCGGGCGTATCGAGCGTGTCGGGCAACGCGCTGTGCGGCGACGCATCCAGCGGCATCGAGATGCTACCCGACGGCGTGCTACAGCTGCACGAGCCGTTTGTGCAGCTGCCACACGCCAGCGTGCAGACCGCCGTCGCGCAGCACGTGCCGTCGCACTATCGCAGCGCGTGCGACGCGCGTTTCATGCCGCCCGAACTGATCACCGTGGCGCTGCAACACGCGCAGCTCAGACGCGACGCGGTGCGCGCGCTCAGCGCGCAGTCGGACGCGCTGCTGCGCGCCAGCGTGGTGGACGCCAGTCACTGGGGCTACGTAGTGGCGCGCACCGGCGCGCTGTTCAGCGCGTACAACAGCGGGCGCGCGTCGCGTCTGGCCGCCGTGCACGCCATGCAACGGCTGTGTGTGCATGTGTCCGGATCCGCCAAGCCGCCCGCGCTGGACGACGCGCAAGTGGCGCGTCTGTGCGACGCCATTTTCTCGACGGATGCGCACGGCGCCGACATGCGCGCGTTGCCGAAGGGACGCACCGCGGTGGGCGTGGTGCTGCGTCCCGCCACGGGGCGCTTTGCGCGCCGACTGCGCACCAGTAACGAGCAGTTGATGATGCTGACGCGCGAGCCGGACCACGAGAGCGCCGAGCTGTCATCCACGCGGCTTCGCGGCAATTACACGTGCGCGCCGCTCGACGATGAACGCGCCGTGTACTGGGACAACCGCTTCGTGCTGAGCGCGGCGTCGGTGAGCGCGTTGGCGCACGACGAGCTGCCTCAACTACGCCCCGAACGCGTGTTCGAAGCGGCGTTACAAACGAACGACGAGCATGCGCAACGCATGCGCGACTGCTCGCTGTACGTGCGGCAGCTGCGGCGCGCGGACTGGGATCTGATCTCGGGCGCGTGTCACCGCGCGCGCCAGTTGCACATCCCGTTCGAGTGCGTGCGTGCGCTGCCGGCGGTGTTGCAGAAGGAGCGCGGCACGCGACGCGAGGGCGAGCTGGTGGCGGTGCCGCATCTGGGGCTCAGCGCGCGGCCGGACCTGTACTTTGTGGCGGTGCGGCTGCCACGCTTCCGCTGCCTGCCCGCGCAGATCGAGCCGGGCTTTGCGCCCGAGCAGTACGCGCGCTGGATGGCGGACAGCGGCCTGGCGCCGCGCGACGGCGCTGGCGGCGCGGCGCGCTCAACGCGCGTGCAGCGCGGCTGACGACGGCGCGCGCTTGGAGAGAGGAAGACGACTGCGGCCGATGTGTGCGCACCGTGCGTTTGTTTGGCGTTGGTTTGTTCAGCCGTGTCCACGTGACCACGCACACATCGGTGGCCACGTGCCACGCTTCCGCGCGTGCGCGTTATGTGTTGATCCGCCACCGCCACCGCCTCCGCTCCAGCTCCCGTCGCGCGCGGCACTATCCACGATTCCCGCATCTCCCACCAGCTCAAATCCGGGTCTGTGTGTGTGTGTGTGTCAATGACGCCCGCAGCCGGCTTTTCCGGCAGCACGCCCGTCGCGTCGTCGTCCCGAAGCATGCCGGGCTGGCGACCGCGCGACGTCGACGACTTTCTGCAGTCGCGCTGCAGCGGATCCGCCGCCACATGGCAGCTGGAAGGGCAGCTCATCGCGCTCAACACCGGCCGCGTGCTGGCGCGCGTCGTGGGCGTGCAGCAGACGCTGCTGGACAAGCCGCTCAAGAAGCTGTCGCACGTGCCTGCAAAACCGCTGCAATTGTCCAGCTCGCAACCGTCCGCACGCTCGCATCAGCCTTTGACGCATTGCGGCGCGTTGGTTGTGAGGGATACGCTGTTTTATACGGATGAGCAAGGCGCGAGGATGACGCAGTTTCGCTTTCGACCGACGAGTGTGGCGCGTCGCGTGGCACCCGTGCTTGGCACGGCGGGACGCGTCACGGTGGCACGCGCGTTGGATGAGTCTTTGGTGCTGGCGAGAAAGCGCGATGACACGCACTTGTTCACCACGGTCAGCACGCCGCCGTTGCGCATCAACGGCATGTTGAAGACGGGCTGGTCGTTCATCGGACGCCGCGTGAAGGGACTGAACGGCGTCAGCAATCCGGGCGTGGTGGAAAAGTTCGAATTGGTGGCGGATCGACGCGCCGGCTCGTGGAACTGGTCGGGCGTGGGAAGATGTCCGTCGTGGTATGGACGCGGGCAGTGCGTCATGTTCCTCAATGCGAACAGAGTGCCACCGCGAGAGCTGGATCACAGACTCACTCTGTGGATGAAGCAACTGGGCAGATCGCAACTGCGCGTGCTCGACGCCGATGAGGCGGAGAGAGAAGCGAAGCGCCAACGAGAGGCTGAGCTCAAGAAGAAGCGCACAAAGCTGTTTGGCTTGTTCTGATTTTTCCACTTATCTGTGCTACAACTCATCTTTAGTGTCGTTGTGTGCACGGACACACGCACACAGTCGCCGCGTCCAGCGAAAGCGACCGGAGCACATCAGCTTCCCACCGTGTCCCAGTCCGCTTTCTGTGATCAGACACCAGCCGGCCGTTTGCAGCGGCGCGTGGGCGTCCACCATGGCTGGCAGATCTTCACCCGTTTCGTGTGAACAGCCTTTGCAAGCGGAGAACGCGGCCATCATGCTTGCGCACTCATTGGCCGTCTCAAGCGCCTCCGCGCTACATTCTCTTCCTTCTCGTTCGCACGTTTGGTCGCAAGACTCGTTCAATCTGCCTTGCAGCAGATCAACGTCGAGCTGGTTCGTTTTGTGCGAAGGCGGTATCTCAAAGTAGCGCGACGCTCTTCGTTTGTCGTATAGCAACACATCTGTGTCATTATCGATTTTGGCGAGCAGCGTGTGACGGAAATGGCCTCTTGAAGTGGGCCAAAGCCCCAGCTCATGAGCGATTGAACCATACTCCTCATTACCGTATGGCAGCACTGGATGCTCATGCCGTGCTAAAACAGCCTCTTGCAGCGAGTAAACAACTTTGCCGTTCGTCAATCTCGCCTGCGTCGTTTTGATCTGGCTTTGTACGTTGATATCACGCAGAACGCGTTCCCATTGTACCTCTCCGATTGCTGCATTTGCGGTGCGAGTGTCCGCGTACATATGAGTGGCTTGCGCAGAGTTCACGTTCGCCCCAGACGCGCCTGCATGCTTCACCCGTGATAGCAACGGCGTGATGCACGTCCATCCATAACGATCAAAGTAAAGCCGAAGCCAATAGTCCCAGCCAATGCCCACGATATCTGTTCCGTATGCGGGCCACTTTGAGCAGAGCGCGTCCCACAAAGATCGGTGCACTGCCCACCCAAGCCCCGGAAAGAACGAGGTCAATGTGGCCTCTGAAGAGGACGCGCGAACAAATCCATTGTCATTCCAACCAGAGGCACATACGATTTGATCTTGCGCTGCGGATCGAAGGTGGCGCAGAGCTGAAGTGAGATAGGTTAGAAAGTCAGGCGAGAATCGCAGGTCGTCTTCGAGCAGAATCGCATGCGTGTTGGACTCATTCGAAAACGCTCGTTCGAGCACCAACGCATAATGGCGAGCAATTCGGCCTCGCGATTGTAGAGAGTCGTGCGGTGCTGCTTGCAACCAAATATCTGTGACGCCACCCTCGAATTGCACTGCACGACTCACTCTTTCAATGATGACAAACAAATGGATGTTAGACTCGTGGACACAAAAGCATACATGGAGGTATAACACTTTGCCTTCCTTACCGCTTTGCTTTGGGATTGTCATCTATCGAAACATACACGGGGATGCTTGAAAGTGAATCGGGAGTAGCCGCCCGCAACGAGCGGATCGTCTGGCGAAGGTGAGATGTACGATCGTACGCCAAAATTACGATCACAGTATTGCTTCTTGCAAGACTCAGTATTGCCAATATCACGAGAAAGGCCGCGCTACACATGACAAAAACCAAAAGTCTGAATGTGCAGTCAGTGCAGTTTAGATCGGTTAAAGAAAGAGTGATCTGGAAAAGTCTTGAGACATGCTGGATAATTACTGTCGGAGACACCAACTTCTTGAACGAACAGGCTGATGACTGAGCATGTGGTTTGCAAGTCGTAATAAAGACGACAGTCCACAGTAAAAATTTGAAGTTCTGAAACAGGTTGAAAACGATTCGCGGCATTCGATAACGATGGTGACAATGGCTGTACCAAGATCCGAAGCAAAGTCCGGACATCTACGAGCCCGAAGACCACTACAGCGCTGGTAGCGACTATCACGGTGATCACAGCACTGTGTATTTGTCGCGGCTAGCTTTGATGCGTTTGAACAAATGTTCAATCGTGAAGTCTGCGGGGGCTGGGGCAATGGCAACATCAATCTAGGCGCTCATCAATGAAAATGTACTTGCAATACATCAATAATGTCGTTACGAAGCGATACCTTCTATGCTTTCTACTCTGTTCCTAAACTCTTTGTCATTTGTGAACCAAGCATGCGCCAAAGCACTTTCCGCAGACGGTCTAATCTCCGGTTTTGCACTCAGCATTCTTTTGCAAAGCTCCTTCGCATCCGGAGAAATTCCACCCCATTCGCGTGTGTGGAAATCCGCTTCCTCTTTCATCGCTTGCTTATAACATTCTTTTAGCGTCATACCACGAAACGGCAATCTACCGCTCAGAAGACGAAACATAACCACACCAGTAGAATACACATCCACTGGTTTTCCGTGACCCCTTGAGTCCACAACTTCAGGAGCCATATAGCATCCTGTTCCAACCATGCTCTTCAGATCGGTTTGAGGCGCGCTACTTGAAGGATCTACAAAGTTGGCAAAGCCAAAGTCGGTGATTCGGATAATGAGCGGGTTGACTGACTGTACGAGCACATTCTCGGGCTTAATATCTCTGTGCACAATGTTGTTGGAGTGCAGATAGTTCAAGCCTTGCAACATCTGCCACATGACCAGTTTAGCCGAGTCTTCGCTCAGCTGCGTCTTTTTCACCATGTAGTCAAACAAATCGCCACCTTCGATAAAATCCATGACCATGAAAATCTTATCCTTCTCGTCAAAAATGTCATGCGTGCACACGACATGTGGGTGTGATATAGATAACAGCACATCAATCTCCCTCTGGACAAATTCGAGCTCCTTTGCATTAGTGGTTCTCTTGACGATCTTGACAGCACGTTTCTCACCGGTAGAAATGTCAAATGCAACTCTAACTGCTCCAAAGCTGCCATGGCCAATTTCGGCATCGAGACGGTAAAAGTCTTCAATATTGCACTCAGAGCCTGAACGGAGCGCCTCTGCCCAGCGTTTCATTTCGGCTTGAGTAGTAAGCTGGAATCGAATCTGCCTATCCACCAGGCGGAGAGTGATAAGATTCTTCTGCTCATTCGTTCGAACAATACATTTAGACACAGAGATTTCCCATGTAGCAGGCGCTGTGAGTAGCGGATGATTCGAAAGTACAGAATTGTTGAGACGGAAATAGCGTTTCACATGACCGGCACGGAGGCGCTGACATTTCAACACCCAACCTGACATCTCCACGGACTGTCGATATTTGGCAGACTTTTCCTTTTCATTGTCTTCAATCTCCGGTGATAGTTCCCGATTCTCACGAGCGGAAAGGCTGTTCTTAAAGCGAAGAAGACTTCGTTTGCTTCGTGGGGTGGCCATACTCAACGTATATATATGTCACGAGGGGATGGGACAAGAACTCGAAAAGGCAGCATCCCCTGCCTTCCGCCGCTGCCGACGAAAACCTAGCGAGAACCGGAACGATACGACGGAAGTTAACATCGTGCTCACGGCAGTGGTGTTGGACGTGGAGGTAAGAGCACGTGTGGTACAGATGACCTCAGCCACGGAGCTGCGGACACGAAAGAAGAGCTGCGTTTTGTCATGCAATGCTTGCGTAAAGCTTCACGTAGCCAGGAAGGCGTCGGTGTTAGCGTACACCGCACCTTTTGACATCGCTACATTATTGCAACGAAGACCCGATCGGGCTGTCGAGCGGTTCTGGATGGGTCAGGTGATGGGCCGTTCGGTCCGGGCGCCGTGCCCGCTTTCCTTCGAAAAAAGTTGGTCAGTCAACATGAGACGAAAGAAAATCTGTCAATCAATTAGCGATCAGCTCATTGGTCTTGCTGTGTAAGCCAGATATGGACTGACGGCTCCTGCACGCGTGATCGCGCACGAGAGCTCTTCATGCCCCTACGCGCATGTGATCCGCACTGACAGGCTGCGTAAGACACCGACGTCGCCTATCGCCGGCAACGACATAAATTACGCCTCACGTCAACCCCAGCATCCCTCGCCGTGTAGACTGTCGGGTATCGTTCCCTTCCCTCTCTCCATCGACCTCGTTACCATCGCCGGCAACTGCAAGTTGCTGCTCCGTACGAACCGTCATGATTCGCCTCTCCGTTTTACCGCTGCTTTGTCTTCTCTTGTTGCTCGTACTGCATCCGTCACAGACTACTCGATCCGATGCAATAGTGCTCGGAACAGTGGACGGAGTCGGGGAGGATGGCGGTATAAATATTGAGGGCATGGACGATGAAGATATGGACGATGACGATATGGATATCGGCGTCGAGGATGACGAGGAAGAACCAGAGGATGACGATGACTCTGACGACGCCGAATCCCCTCCGGAGCCCGATAAACCCGCCGTCATAGATCCGGAAGGGGAAGAGAACGTCTCCGGTTACGAGGTGCCGGACGCAGGTTCGCCACTCTTTTTCGATGCATTCCAAGAATCGTCGCTTCCAAAGTGGACGTACTCATCCGATCCGATGTACAGTGGCCGCTTTGCCGTTGGTCAGGGTGCTAAACCCACCTTCAAGGGTGACCGAGCTCTCATCATCCCTCAAAAGGCTAGGCATTATGGTATCAGCGCCAAATTCTCTGGTATGGAAGATCCCTCCACCACTGACTTTGTCGTTCAGTACGAGGTCAAGTTGGATCAGGGTATGACCTGCGGTGGTGCGTACGTCAAGCTTCCCACTACTGGTTTCAAGTCCTCTGACTTTGACGGCTCTACCAAGTACAGCGTCATGTTTGGTCCTGACAAATGTGGAGCGACTGACAAGGTCCACTTCATCTTCCAGTCCAAGAACCCTGTGACTAAGAAGTTGGTTGAGCATCACCTGAGAAGCCCACCTTCAGTTGCCAACACTTATGACCGCAAGACCCACTTGTACACATTGGCCGTCATGAAGGACGGTTCATTCAAGGTGCTAGTTGATGGCGATGTTAAGAAGGAAGGAAGTCTTTCTGACAGTTTCGATCCGCCAGTTCAGCCACCGAAAGAGATCAACGACCCTGACGATAAGAAGCCCGATGACTGGGTTGATGAGGCCAAGATCGCGGACCCCGAAGCCACGAAACCGGAAGACTGGGATGAAGACGCCCCGAAAGAAATTGTCGACGAGGACGCCGTCAAACCTGAGGGATGGCTGGACGATGAGCCTGAGAAGATTCCCGACCCAGAGGCCAAAAAGCCCGATAGTTGGGATGACGATGAGGACGGCGAGTGGGAAGCACCTCTAATTCCCAATCCGAAATGTGAGGATGTGGGCTGCGGTGAGTGGACCAAGCCAACAAAGAAGAACCCTGACTACAAGGGCAAATGGACCGCACCCCTTATCGACAACCCGAAGTACGTAGGCCCGTGGAAGCCGCGCAAGATCCCCAACGAGGAATACTACGACATTCCAAACCCGTCCCTACTTCCCGTTACTGCGGTTGGCCTTGAAATTTGGACGATGGATCAAGGTGTCCTGTTTGACAACATGTGGATCGGCTCAAGTCTTGATGAAGCCACCAGGTTTGCTGATCTCACATTCAAAGCGAAGCAGAAGAAGGAGATCGAAGTCGAAGAAGAAGAGACTAAGAGCAGTACGCCAGATAGCCCACTCCGATCGGGCAAGCTTGGTCCGTTCCTTGACAAAATGGAAGACGCACTTGATTGGCTGGAAAGAACCCTCCAGCCAGTTGAGGCCTATATTGTGAAGGCCGGCCTGGAGCCGTATCTGGACAAGCTTATTGACCTTGGCATCCAGAAGCCTATGACTGTGGTGGTTTTCGCTCCCCTGGCTGTTGTTGTCTTCCTCTTGATGGTCCTCAGCGGTGGGAAGAAGACGGAAGCACCAGCTCCAACAGAATCTGAGACCACAACAGATGTGGCTACTAAGAAGAAGACCGATGAGCCCACTCCAGATGATGTTGTCGAAGACGCTAGTACTGCAACAACGGCAGCCGATGAGCCAGAAGGCACCATTCGCAAGCGCCGCACTGCAAAAGCTGAGTAGGTGTCGTCCAGTCGCCACTCATAAACTGCGGACTCTCTTTTACTGTCGATACCTGTAGCAATAAACGCGAATAACTCGGAAGCCTTGCTATTCTGTTCTCGTAGTTTCGTCCAATGGTGTATAAGTGGAGGCACAAAACTTTCCATTCGTTCTGGGCGATATAATGTTGACCTAGAAACCTTTGTGGTAGAACTGAGGAAGTACCTCTCCCTATGTACGACCGTACAAATGCACATCGTTGGATCTGTCTTTATGCGTGCCAGGACCAGCCAAAGCTCTCCCTCTGCAAGCCCGCGGCTTACGTCTCGTAACGTACGACGCTGAATGCCGATGAAAAACACGAATCCAATCTACGTTTTAGCGATAGCAGTGTTCAAGACGCTCCCCTTAAGCGCATCTGACACCGAGGTCCTCAACTGAATGTGCTGTCTGAAAACATCTTGATGAAGACGAACGTGAGAAACACAAGAGTGCACAAGCAACACAAGGCTTCACTGATCAAAAAGCTGCCGATCATGAACAATCATGAACCGTATGGGTTACGGTGAGAAACATCTTAAAAGTAACTCTCTATAGGTTTGTTTACTTCGCATCTACACCATGTAGTCAAAAGGAATTCGTAAAGCGAAACATGTAGTCCTAGAGTATTCAAGCGATCCTCTATGCTTCTTACAGCTTATCGTAGTAGTTGCTGATATCCGGCACCACCTCTTTCAGACCCTTGCGCTTACGGATGTCCTTGACAAGGGATCCTACAGTCTCACTCGGATCAAGCGGGTTACCCGACATAATCTCCCAATGATCAAACACGCACTGGGGGAACGCCTGTCCAGAGGTAGCAGAACGCAGATCAGCAGTGAACCCAAATGACTCTTGTACTGGCAAATAGGCCTTCACATTGAACATAGGGGTACCGGGACGCTGTACCTCCTCAAAGACATGACCCCGTTTGCGTGTCAGCACACCGTAAATGGAACCCACGGTTTGTTCTGGGCACTGAATCTCAACAAGGAAAAACGGCTCCACAAGCTTAGGATTTGCCAAAAGTTGGGCACCGTACAAAGCACGACGACAGGTAGGGATAATCTGACCACCACCGCGATGAATAGAATCGGCGTGAAGACTGCAATCATGAATGCTGAACAAGACGCCTCTCATGTTCTCGTCACACAAAACACCTTCCTTAGTTGCCCATTGGAAGGCCGCGACGCAAGAATCCTTGATATCATTGAGATACTGCACGGCCTTAGCCCGGTCACAGAGGAAGTTTGGACCAGTCGTATCGGGCCCGAAGCACCAGATTTTTCTGGCCGCATCTTCTTCCATACCATACTGATCCCGAAGAACCTTCATACGTGCCTTGGCCTCATCACGGGGGGTGACCTTACCATCATCGATAGCCGCAGGGAGCTCTTCAGGGAGCGGGGAGGCATAGATGTACAAACGATTGTGCTTGTTCGGACTCTTTGACAGACAAACCGCCGTGTTCTCCGGCTCTTCTACACCTTCAATAGTTTCACGGAATGACACAACAGGATTGGAGACACGAATTTCAGCACCATTCATGAAGTCTTCTTTCAAATCCTTCAAGCAGATCTCAAGATGTAGCTCACCAGCACCGGCGATAACATGTTCTCCAGATTCTTCAGTGAGAGTTTGTACAAGCGGATCAGACTTTGCAAGACGCTTAAGCCCTTCAACCAGCTTGGGCAGGTCTGATGGGTTCTTCGGCTCCACGGCAACACGCACGACAGGGGAGACGGAGTATTTCATGTCCTTAAGCGGGAAGGCCTCTTCCAAATCTGAGAGAGTTCCGGACTTAACGAGAACCTGATCCAAACCGACAAGGCCAACAGTGTTACCACAGGGGACAGAGTCCACAGCATCTGTTCGACGGCCCATCATGAGAAGAGTACGCTGAACGCTCTTCACAGCAAGATCCTTCTTAGTACCAGGGACATAGTTGGGACCCATGATACGCACCTTCATTCCAGAACGCACGGTGCCAGAAAATACACGACCGTATGCTATGAAGCGACCCTTATCAGATGACGGAACCATTTTGGAAATGTAGAGCATAAGCGGTCCGTTTGGATCACAGTTGCGGATACCGGTACAGCATGCATCATCCGGAGGACCTTCGTAGAGAAGCTCTGCACGGTACTTCTGAGCATGTGCCGGAGCCGGCAGATGCAACACCATCATTTCCAACAAAGCCTGGTCAGCGGGAATCCACTTCTGCAGCACACGCTTCATGAGCGGCTTCTGACGCAGTTCCTTGTCTTCCGTGGTGAGCTTGATATCCAGTCCACTAAGAAGCTTTTCAAGCTCCTCAATCTTGTCAGACATGCAAAGCTCAATGATCTTCTTGATGGGCTTGATAACAAACTCACAGAAAGCACGAACGCTACCCTTAGTCTCTCGCTTCGTCCACTTCTTCTCCTTGCGATTGAAGAAAGAATCACCCCACAGGCGAGAATTCATCTTCTCAGGTTCGATCTTGAACTTCTTCGCATACATGCGCGCAAAGCGACTCAGGGTAAACGCCCAACCGTGAAGACCGGCAGAGAAAGCAACGGTTCCAGCATCAGGATATACTTGAACGTCACCAATCTTCTCATCTTGGTACGTGGACATGATAACGTTAGCGTTCTCAATGATGCGAGAAAAGTTCTGGTACATATCCTCGGGTTCAAGTTGAAGCTCAAGGAAGGAGCGGTCCAGTTTGTTGATGGTCATGACGGGCTTAATACGCTCTGTTAAGGCCTGACGAAGCACGGTCTCAGTCTGCACACAAACACCCTCAACGGAATCGACGACAACAAGCGCGCCATCGGTGACACGAAGAGCTGCAGTGACCTCCGAGGAGAAATCGACGTGACCCGGTGAATCAATGAGGTTGACAAGAAACTCGCGACCGTGAGCCTCCTTAGGAAGCGCAAGCTCCTCCGGGAACTGGAAGTAAAGAGAAATTCCGGTGGACTTGATTGTGATGCAACGATCCTGCTCGTCCTGACGGGTATCGGTAAGACGCTGATCACCGGCGTTTGCCATGGCAATAATACCGGCGGCGGCTACAAGTGAGTCGGTGAGAGTTGATTTTCCGTGATCGACATGAGCGATAACGGACATGTTCCGGATGTTGTACTTCCGGTCCATGATCTCACGGAGTTGGTCAATAGTAAAGTTAACCTACGCATCACGGCCAGGGTGAACAAGGGGGAAGCAGCAGCAGCGCGTCCACGATGGAATAAAGCGACGATTGGCCATAAATGATGCAGAAGGGGTCAGTACTCGAAACGCAACTCAAAAGCTCAAGATCGCGTCTCACGGCGAACAGGAACGAGACGCTCACGTACCATTTTGTAGATTTTGTGTCAAGAAGAAACAAAGAATAAAAGTCTACGAGGTAGATCGCAGACACACAACGCCGCAACAAAGCCGCAGTGCCGTGCGGGTCTCTGATGGTAGGGAAAGACCACTCTCACTTCGCTCCCACTCGCGCGATGGCGTAACTACCAAATGCACGGAAAAAGGGGTAAGTGTTCTCAGGGCGCTCGCTCATGGAGACCGACGACGATCGACGGCGACCGCGTAGACCCGCGCGGTCGCCGGCGACACAATGGGCCAAAAAAATTGCGAAGAATTTGCAGCAGCCAATGCACGTGGGACACATGGATGAGCTGTGATACGGATGGCGTTCGTGCAGCTGGTCGGCACGCGGGCAAGAGGCGCTAATTCGCCGAGACCGCAACGAATTAGTCGGGCGCAATTAGGCCGCCGACAGCAGCGTTGCTGCCGCCGTCGCGCGGCAGATTCGCTGCCTCGGGGGCTCTCCGATGCGGTGAGGCCCGTCGACCAGTCAAAACTTGTAAGCCGCTCGCACGTTGCCATCGACGGTGCGGCGCCTCGTGCGGTGCCGGGGCAGCACTGCAACGCTGCCGCCGATTCGCCACCTCCGCCGCCGCCGAATCGCGAAGCCCGCCGTCAGCCATCCAACCGACGCCGCACACGTGACACAGGTATCGCTCTCCCTGCCATATCTCGCTCACGAGATGTGCGAACACCGACCTTCCACATGCGCGCACGCGCACGGAACGAACCGCCGTGCGTGCTGTAGCGCACCACGTACGACACGTGCGGCTCAACGTCGTTGTCTGGGCGCTCTTGCCACCCCCGTATCTCCTTCGCTTGCTCCTCGCACCCACGTAGCCGCCCCCTTCCGGCCCACTCCCCCCTCCAAAAGAACCCCTCCGGAAGCGTCGCTTCTGCCGCAATATGGTCCGCCTCTCCCCGCAGGAGAGTCGCGTCACCTTCGTCGTCCGCTTCGAGGCAAAGCCTGGGCAGCGGCTGCGGCTCGTTGGCGACCATGAGAATCTCGGCGGCGGTGACCCGCTGAGGGGCGTCGAGCTTACTACCACAAAACGCGACTTTCCGACGTGGAGAATTACTCTTACTTTACCCGCCAATCGTACCTATCGTTACAAGTACTTCTGCGTGGCCGTTAATCCTAACGATTCTAATCTTGATTCGCTCGGCGGCCTCTCGCTCAATGAAACCGATCTTGATCCCATTCACGGTGTGACCTTTTGGGAGCCTTTCGACGACAGTCGCGTTGTTCATACAGTCGCTGCGTCTGCCATCCTCGTCAATGAGGGTGACTTCGGCGTGCTCAACAACGACGACCCCGATCGAATCAGCACCACCGACCGATCCGCGGTTTCCCTTTCCGCGCGTCCTGAGGATTCGCTCAATGACACAAGGAATACCCCAAGCGTCAGTTCATCCGGTAACGAACCAGACTCCGTCATCATCGCGCTTTACCGTCTCCCAATTCTCGCCGAACGTGACCAGTCTGGCAGGTGGTCTTTTTCGTGGGATGACGACGCGCTATACTTAACGTCTACTGGTCTCCGACGAGGGCTAGAACAACGTAAGATTAAGCCCTTGTTTGTTGGCATTCTCAATGTACCCGAACCGGTTCCGGAATCCGAACGTGATCAAGTAGCTGAAACTCTACTCTCGCAGTTCAACTGCGCCCCCGTGTTCTTGCCGCCCGATCTGCAACGGGAGTTCTATCAGGGCTTTTGCAAGGCTGTGCTCTGGCCACTGTTCCATATGATGGACACTGTTATGGGTACTGATCGCAAGACCAAGCGCTTCGATGATTCTGCGTGGCGTGCTTATCAAAAGGTGAACCGAATGTTTGCTGAAGAAATCGTTAATCATTATGACGGTCATCTAATTTGGGTCCAGGACTATCATTTGATGCGACTGCCGTACCAGTTGCGCATAAAGATTAGTGGCGTAAAGGTTGGCTTTTACCTGCATATTCCGTGGCCCAGTTCTGAACTGTTTCGTATGTTACCGGTTCGCAATGACATTCTAAAAGGCTTGCTCAGCTCTACTATTCTTGGATTTCACCTTTTCGACTATGCGAGACATTTTCTGTCCTGTTGCGTCCGCTTGTTAAACCTTGAACATGAGGCAAAGCGTGGAAATCTGGGAATCGAATTCGAAGGTCGTCACGTGACAATTCGCGTCAGTCATATAGGCGTGGATCCAGAGCGATTTCGTGATAAGCTTTGCATGCCTCTCGTGCGGCAGAGGATCGCAGAGTACGAAACCCGCTATGCATCCAAGATCGTGCTAGCAGCTGTTGACGACCTGGACATCATAAAGGGAATCGCGCTTAAGCTCATTGCCTTTGAAAATTACCTGAGGACGGCACCGCATTTGCGATCAAAGGTCGTTCTAGTTCAGGTTGCACTTCCCAAGGCTGCAAGGGTAGACGAATCTGTGAGAAACGAAATTAGAGAGCTTGTAAGCAACATTAACAGTGAGTTTGGCTCCGGCGATGATAATCCAATTGTCTATATTGAAGAGTCCATCAGCTTCGAGGAGCGTATTGCGATATACTCTACGTGTGATGCAATGTTCTTAACCCCGATTCGTGATGGTCTCAATCTAATTCCCTACGAGTACCTTGTTGCAACGCCTGACTCACACGGTCAGCTCATTCTGTCCGAATTTACGGGTTGTTCTCGTGCGCTTTCATCCGCGGTGCGTGTGAACCCGTGGAATGTGCACGAAGTTCGAGATGCCATCGACAATGTCATTCAAATGAGTAGCACGACGTCGGGACAATTCTTACGAAAACACGAGGCGGATCGGAAGTACGTCGAAGGTCACAGTTCTGCTGTTTGGGCGCAGTCCTTCTTACGTGATCTTAGTGAAGCGGAAGAGCAGGTACAAGAGGTTGTGCGTCTCGGACTCAATCGCGGTCGCGGATTTAGAAGATTAGAGTTCCGTGGCTTTAAGCAGCTAAATTCTCGGGACGTGGTGAAGTCGTTCCGGGACTCAAAGCGCAGGTTGTTCCTGTTTGACTACGATGGAACCCTCACGTCGATTGAGTCAGAAACCTCGAACATGGCTCACAAGTGGGCCCGTCCGACTGAAGATGTGTTGCGTAACTTGGATTTACTTTCGAGGCAAGACAATTGCACTGTAATCATATTGTCTGGTCGAGGCACAGAAACTGAAGGCTTTCAACTGCCGCAGATGGAATCGCTTGGTATAGCGGCGGAGCATGGCTTCTACTACAGAAAACCTGGTTCAAAAGAATGGGAGACAACTGCCCCTGACTCTGATTTAACTTGGATCGAGGTTGTCAAGAATTTAATGCAAGTATATACAGAGAGAACCGATGGGTCGTACATTGAAGAAAAATCCGCAGGCTTGGTATGGCACTATCTGGCTGCAGATCCGGAGTTTGGTAACTGGCAGTCAAAAGAAATGCACGATCATATCGAGGTACTGACGACTCCATTTGATGTTCAAGTTGTGAATGGGCAAGGGTGGCTGCAGGTACGAATGGCTTCTGTAAACAAAGGAGCAATGGTTCGGAGAATACTAGATGACCTTGGACAAACTCCGGACTTCATCCTTTGCTGCGGTGATGATCGAACCGATGAGGATATGTTTGAGGTATTGTCGAAGGAGGTGGCAGCGACAGATAGCAAGTTGTACACTACTACAGTTGGTGTGAAGCCTAGTAATGCTAGGTACTATCTACGAAATATAGCGGACGTTGCCATGCTGATCGAGAACATAATTGAGATTGCCCTGCCGGGTAGTGCAACTCATGTAAGGAGCTCGACATTGGAAGATATGAGACCGTTGGCATTGCGAAGAAATGCAACGGTTCCGGGAAATGAGAACCCTTCAGCATCTTCCGATCCTCTAGAACCTATGCAACCCGGATCATCTCCTGGCTCTTTGGGAAGCTAAGCAAGAAGGTTATGCTGCGATATAAACTGGTCAGACTCCAGTGTTCGTTCACTTTGTTTTTCCAAGGGAGGTTGTCGGTATGAAATGCAAGATTAGAAGGGGCTCTGAACAACGCAATGCTCTGGGCGAAGGAACTTCTAAAGAAATTAACGCTTCAACTTCTGCACACCGAACACGTGAATGAGAACTCTACTCACCGAGACTTTGACGCAAAATTACACAAACTTTATCCATGAAATTGAAGTAGCTACAATCGAAAGAACTTTCATATTTAGGTCCCGTTGCCAACCCCAAACATTTCCACTGCGAGTTTTTCAGCTTTGTTTTCCGGATGAGCATCCACTTTTCGGCAGAGCATTGGCGGGTTCTGACTGCTTTCGTTCTCACTATCGGAGGCAAGTCTGTGGGCTGCTTCGTCCACAGCAGAAGTCTATCGAAGTCGAAGCCCCAATCTTAAGATGCGACAGTGACTTACAAGCAAGATGGCAACAATGCTTTCCAAATGGGTGGTATAGGCAATCATTCGAACGAAGGTTGACGAAGTAATTGGTATTCGCACAACTCTTGCAACAAGAAGTTCGCAGGCCGGAGGAATCGTATGCGCGAAGAGCCCTACGACCATGGAACACATTGAACAAGAAGGAAGTGGTGCTTCGGGTTTTTGTGTATCCGTAAAAGAACCGTGACGCCGTGGAGAGGGTGGTCGACGTCCGCGATGGCAATGAGGGTAGTGTTGGGTTTGTCAACTTCGTGTCTTCATGGATGTATTTCGCTAGAAGGTTGCCAATGAGCTCTGAATAGTCGTACGTGAAGCAAACTTGCCAAGCGTTCAAATACGTTATGGGCTGAATATTTGCACGAGAAAGACATCTGATCTCCCCGTAAAACTTTCTTGCGAGAGTTTCATCCATACCTACCATAATGAGATCTATATACATCAGCAACATATCCAGCTCGTGTTCCTTTTTGGAAGAAAGGGACATTGTAGACGTGAAATCATGTCAGAGAATTCATGTTCAACGTGGCCCTCACCGATGCCGGTTTAGTAGTCTGATGGAATTTGCGGTACGTACCTCCCATCGTAAGCATTCCGCATTTATAGACTGAATGTCTTCTGGTAGACTGAAGTTGTTGCAGAATGGAGTGAAGCTACTTATATCAAATCGTACAGAAGGAGCTGCGGGGAGCATTACTTTGTCCATTTCGCTTAGGATCTCGCGGTTAATCCCTGAGATGATATCCGTATTAGAAGCCAGATTGACAAGAACTTCATTTCCCCTTGCAAAAACGTTGAGAACCTGAAGAACAACTAAGTATATGAGTGCAGTCTTCGAGAAGAGACGCGTATTAGTTGCTTGTCTTTGACACATGATGCGATAAATATGATGTATCACTTTTTCGCTGCTCGGCTACTCCCTTTTGACTTGAAGCACATGCCGAACGAGAGTGTTAGAGGGCTAGAATTGGTAGCACCGGTATTTAACTTGAGCATCTTCAGTAGGTATTTAGTTAATACTGAGAGCAATGTCTGCGTAACAACGAATGCAGAACTAAACTGCTCTTGAAGCCCGCCGTTCGTAAACGGGTAATTCACTCATGAATTTTTGGTGAACGGCCGTGAGCATAGGTACAGCATCAAAGACTATTGAGGCGAGCAGTCTGCTAGAGTTTTCAAGAATATATGTTTATTCTAGCATAATTCTTTCCTCATCAATCTGGCAGTTGTCCGCTCAATCTTTCGATGCCTAAAAATGTTCGAAGGAGAACAGTAGTAATCTGTTTTTCGCAAGGTGGTCGAAGATTCGTTAAGAGTGACTCTTCGTTACGTTGAAGACAAGCATCAGGATTCCCTATTGCCCATGGGAAACACAAAAGGTTTGAGTCACGAACCAAGGCTAACCCATGACGTTTTGTGCAGTATCATCGTCCATACTTGCACCAGCCATGGCACCTCCCGGATTTTCAGGAGCCACACGTCCTATAGCCTTGTACTCAGAACCGTCAGGCTTGGGAGCAGGGAAGCCTTCGACGATGAACCCAGACAGTGTTGGATGCTGGGCTTTTTGAGTCAAATGGACTATGATTCCTTCTTTTGACGGAACTCTATCGAACTTCTGACCGAAAGCCGAAGAGCAGCCTGCAGCCTGAAAAACATCGAAACTGTCGATTACCTTTGTAACTCCGGAAACTGGGGTTCCCAGTGAAATGTCAAATACACGACCCCCTGGCATGCACGCTTGTTGGTAAGTTTCTGCGAAGAGTAATGTCACCGAGTATATACCATCTGGTACTGGGATTCGCATTGTAAAGTCATCTCCCCGCGAGAAGCGCTGTGATTGGAATACTTCCTGTTGATCAGTGTTTGCAATTGGAGCACGGACGACATTCTTAGCGAAATCTTCCATATCCATCAGTTGATCCTCACCTATGAAATCATTCACAGGCCCTCCACCCAGATTCACCTTAAGCAAGATCTTCTTCTTTTCTGCTTGGGCAAAAGAGAAGGAGAACAAACTGAAAGAAAGAAGAAGCGGAAGTAATACTTTCATAGCTGATTTCCTTGGAATTGTGCTTGGTGTTACGAAGAAAGAGTATGATTGACCAGAAGTGTTGTTGTTCATTGAATATGGGTATGATGGCTTAAGGTAGCTGCAGGTCTGTTACTGTCCTTCCGATACAGGAGTTGGTTTTCAACATAGGAGATTCGATGGCGTTCAAAAACGGCCGAGTATCGGTCCTCCACGATCCCATCCTACATACCGGTAACTGGCGAACCAGCTGTTTCCGATTCTAATTAGACACGCTAAAAACGCTCGACCAGCACCGTGAGAGCAAGATTCTTCCAGCTTTGGTTTTTAAATTACTTTCTACTTCGGATTCCGATGCTCCTAATTTGAATAACGTAGAGTTTCGAATCATGAGCAACGGAGGTGAGTCGTTGCGTTCCAAAGCTAACCTAACAACATGTCATGTCGACGTGTCTAACTTATTCTGTTTAAACGAACTCGAAACTCAGTTACACCAACTTACTGGGAGAGAGAGCGACGCAGCATCACAACCGAAATAAAAACTTCTTATCTCGGGAGCACGAGGAATTATGGGAAAGAAATGGGGCTACATTAACCAGGAAAGCACCTAAATGTAAGATTGAGTTGTTTACGTGCCATTTGGGTAATGCTTGTTCAAAGCAAGAATCAAGATTGCTTGAGAGGAAACCTTCACACGTCATTAGGAACGGCTGAGCTTGGGAACCTGGTACGGATCATCTAACGTGTTCGCAAAAGCAATCGTTTGAAAATCACCAATACTTGTCTAGTTGAAAAGCTTCTCTCATTGTCTTTCTGAATCATTGAACTCGATGCCAAACAATCCTCTCCCGGTATTCTTTCACTCTTCGTACTCACTTTCCATTGAAGTTATAGAAGCAAACAACTCCAGCCGCTTCGAAGCTTGCGCCGGAGCCGCGCATTGCGGCTCTTGCCCATGATGTGGCTGTTGGGCGCGATGTTTGCTCAACCAAGCGTTATACTTCGCGTTTGATAACGTTACGCCATGTCTGACCTCTCCTGGAGGTCCGCGAACCTGCTGCCCGTAAACTGGGGTAGGTCGTCAGCAACGCGTTTTTCAGCACGCTTCTGGGCGCGCTCTTTGATGAGCGCACAGAGGCGGGTTTCCGCATCCAGTACGGACATTTCTTCCCCGTCAACCTTCAAATTAAATTGGAGTGAATCACTATCAAAAGTAGCCCACTGCGAGAACATTCTCGTCAAGATCCGCGTACTTCGCGGCCATCTTGCAAGCCTCAGGTTTCTGAGGCTTGCGTACGAAGGGAGTATTAGCCCCGTTCTGATTGAAGTTCATCTCAGCAGCTTCAGAAATCGTCCAGCAACCTGCGATGGAGTCGACTACAGCAGAATGTTTGAAAGTGAAAGGTCAATAGATCTATCTCGAGTGGTAATAACCCTATTTTTAATTTAATGAGATAGATCACCCTTTGTATGTGCAAATTTGCTTTACAGTGCTCTTAGAGGTAGAAGTTCTGCCGTAGAACACAGATCCCTTCGACGTGGGCGAGAAGTGCGGTTGCGTTCTAGAACGGTTCTACTCTTGTAACCGTTTGCGCTCCCCCGGAAAAGGTTTGGGCCCTCTGCTTGTTTGGGACCATCGAATTCAGGTGCGGCTATGGAGAAGATTCTGTTCTGTCCCTTCTGCGGAGCGTTTCGTGAAATCTTCGACAGCGGTGATAAGAAAGTCAAATGCCAACATTGCAACAAAGCAAGTAAGCTTCAACATCACAATCCTTCGACACGCGACTCACGCTGACCGATGTTGGAATCCTGCTTACCTGCCAGTGAATCTGAGTGACCTAACTTCTCAGCTACAAAAAACTGTTGAAATCTTGCCGATTGAGCGTTCGGAACTTCTTCTCCAACTATATGGACAGACAGCCGAAAAGCGCAAAGCTGATGATGCAGTTATCGACGAGGATTGTCCTAAATGTGGCCATCCAAAGCTTTCTTTCACAACTGCGCAGTTGCGAGGTGTAGACGAGGGTCAGACCATTTTTTACACATGTCTCAATAAGCAGTGCGGCCATAAATTCACTGTCCATTCTTGAGCACTTATCACTTTTGAGTGTACGACAACATTATACATCCCATCCGTCCCGTATTAGATGTCGAAAGAAGGTGAAGTGCGGCGCCAGCCGCATCAGCACTGGCTCGCGGGTACTCATATAACGGTAGAAGCCAAAGTGCAGGGTTTTCAGCCGTTGGGTCGGAGTGGTGACCCTAGCTGTACCCGATCGATTCCGGGTAAACAGTCGTCTAATTGGGTTGATGCTCCTTGAATAGATCACGGGTGCTTTCAAATTAACGGAGGTCGAGCACGTCGAATTGCGTTCCTTGTCTTTCTTCTTTTGCCGGCGTTTTTCATGTGATTCCTAGTTCATATTCTTCACCATCCGTTAAATTCTAACCGCGATCACGGAGAGATCATCGTTACGAAGAGCCGCCTAAAACGCAGACGTGGAGGGCTCTCGTTCGAAGGCTGAAGGGCGTTGTTCTAGCGTCGCTTGGTGATTTGCAATTTGTTGTGAATGCCAACCCGCAGAAGTACTAGAAAGAGTCAAACTAAAACTAGGACCCCATTGTAGCTTTTGAAGGAGCCTGGACGAAAGGATCCTCGTCTGATGACGTCCGCGTCTGCTCATAGCGTTTACTAGGAAGTTGACCTCTTTATACATTTGGGTACATTTGGGAACGTGTGTGAGCACAGGATCTTTTCCTTCGCGTTCATGCCGGAAACACAAGGAACTGATCCTCGAGTAGGGATTGTCAAACCTTCACTTGTTTATCCGGGCGCAAGCGGACCCTCTAAGAGCGCGAGACAGATGCAAGTCGCTTCTTGGAATGATAAGTCCGTCGAGGACGATGCCGGTTCAACAGACGTCGTTTGGAACGCCGAGCATGGAAGCGACAATCGTCACCGACAAGACATTAATATTTCGGACAGCTCGATGATTTCCTCCTTGTTTCTGAGCTTTGCAACGGAGCTGAGAAGGGAGGACCATGTTGATTTAGTTCTTGGACATGGAAATGGAAACCCTCGACTAGCTACCTCTTCAGAAGATAGCAGAGCGTCATTCATGTTGAGTGGTGTCCTGAAGGAAGCGCTTTCACCTGTGGTTGGACATGGGTACGCGGAACCAACTTCTAATAATGTAAATGAGCACGGGGAAGGATTCAAATGCGCAAGGTACGGAGCAAATCCTACTGAAGAAGAGAGAAGAGCTGAAAGAAATCGCAAAGGTCGTGAGCGTAGCATGCGAACACGCCGCCGAAATGCCGCTCATCTGAAAATGTTAGAAGACGGATGCACTCGACTCATAATGGAAAATCGGTTGCTCCGAGACCTTCTGAACTGTTTGCAAAGAGTACCTCATGCTGAAGAAAAGATCATCTCGCTTTTGCGAAATCTGCTCTCCAATTCCAGACTCTCGTCCGCTTTTCGCCCGGCTGTTGAACTTCTAGAAGGTTTCGCGGTGCCTTCTAGACAAAATACTTCACTGAAATACCACAAGATGAGCACGAATGTTGGAGAAGGTCAGTGTGCTTTTGGTGAAGTGCAACAAACCTGTACATTGCCCGAAAACAGCACGCGACTGGGCTCTATTGGCAACAAAAACAAGGGTAATATGTCTGCGACGGTTTGGGAACCCGAGCAAACCTCAGAGAGTGTACCAGAAAGCTCCAACGTATCGAAAACGTCCATGACAACCCGCAAAAGTCTGGAAACAAGAATAGGTGGCCGTCACGAAGACCAGTTTCGTGCCTCAGTTGACGAAGGCATTGAGACTCGTGAAGAAGACCGATCTGTTTTGGCCAATTTCAGCATAGATGAGATTGATGCCGTGATAGCTTTGTAGATAATCATTTCAGTGATGACGGGGCTTGACTGACTTAGTCATGCGCTGTTCTCCTTTGGAGAGAATTGTTCTTAAGGTTTCAAATTCCTGCAAGAACAAATCGTCGTTGCTTCTGAATGCTCTCCTCTTCAAGTGAGATAGATTCTACTCTTTTTCGTTCATTGCAATCGTGCCCTCAAATACTGGCTGAAGTTCCTCCGCTTCAAAATATTTCCGCCCGGCTTTCGGTAGTGATAAAGGTCCTTTTCAATCGATTGCAGGTGATGATAGTACAGTCTTGTCAACCTCAGCCGGTTCATATCTTCACGCATTCTTGTTAAGCTGTCCGAAACTTTCTAACTGTTTCTGCACTCGAATACAAGTCTTTGAAATCGCTCTCGCTACTTACAACAAGAATAGAAATAATGACGACAGGAGGCATTTGTGGTAGAGTTGATCCAGTGCTGCAGTCCTTTATTTCCATGACAAAAACTGTACATCTCAATATCCGAAGTCTATAACCCAAAACCCATCTGAAGGCATACCGCTTACAACACATCTAAATCGATGGATTAGCAGATTCCTCTTTAGAGAAGGTGCTAATTTAAAACGATGCCACAACACCTGCTACTGGGTTCCGAACGAAAAAAGTGGGAAAGTGGGAGGATGATGTTGAGAAAAACTTCATCTCTTAGAATCTTAGAATAAAAGTGCTGAATTTGTCTGCGACGTTGTTGATTGGAATGTTGAGTACTATGGCTCTGATGGGAAGCCCTCTATGGAAAAGGCAGAAAAGATGTTCTAGATTCATACACGACCAGCGCTTGCGAAAATTGCGAACTGAACGTGGTCGTGTGTCAGTTACGAATCGATTTTAGAGGAATCTGCATCTTCAAGCTACTTCTGGCTAGACGAAAAAGTGAAGGACAGAAGAGCTCATGGCACGCCCGGAAAAAAGGTAGGTGTCTTGCATCTGTATTGGTCGTAACTACTTCCAAACATTCGTCGCAGATAAAACTCTTCAATGGGGATGCGCTCTCGGAAGAACTTCCACGCGACATAGGCAAACACTGGGCTACACACAACGTTCGCAAGTAAAACCTGGGTGCCTATGGCCCATAGAAACCAACCAAGATATCCAGGATGGCGACATAAGGAATAAACACCATGTGTAACGAGCTTGTGCGAGGGACGACGTCTTTCCTTTATAAGATGAGTGAATGATGGCTTTGCAGTCAACCACGCAGCTTTTCGAAGTGATTCACCGACAATCAGCAAGATGACCGCCGGAAGTTGCAGTACCCGTAAGAGGTACATCTTGATGCCGGGAAATAAACTGAGGGTCAGCTTGTACTCCAGGATACCAAGAGCCATGGCTATGACGTAGGGAATTGATATGAGCGCAGAAGAAGGCGAGAGCTCCTCTGGAGTGTAGATGTAGACGAAAAGGAGCTCGGACAGATGATAGAACATGAGCGAAATAGAAAAGATTGCAATGGCCTGCATAGCGAAGTTTGGTTGGCGCAACGCAGAAGATAAGAATGGGCGGTGGTGGGAGAGGGGACTGATGGCGCCTTTTCCTCAAAGAGATGTCGACAGCTGCCAGCTGACGACGAAGGAGCCGGCACCAGGGGGATGGTCTGAAGAGGAAGACTGCAGGTGCGACAGAGAACTTGCGAGTAGAGACGTATCAGGTATGTTTTACTCGAGGTTTGATCCCCGAACGTGTACGTCACGCATTGGCACACGTGGCGGAGCAAGCGTACAGATGGATGCGTCACTCCTTTTGACCCGTGGACCGACACGGGGCCAAAGTTTCGCCAAGAGCACTGCCGCGTCACCATCTTCGGTGTCTCGCTCACTGCCTTGTCAACTCGCTGCTTCTACTGTACAAGGGTACAAAGGTAGTACGACGGTAGCGTTCCCTACCGTCGTACGTGTAGATGACGGGAACGTGTTCGAGAGTGTTTGGCGTCGTCGCGTAGGCGCACTTTCGTTGAGAGGAGCGCCCAGCTGCTGCGCGTTGTTGCTCCGCGCTCGTGCTGTCGGACCGACCGCAGTGCGATTGCTCGCCTCGCGACACCTGTCTTCGTTTTAAGCTCATCGTGCGAAGAAGCTTGCACGCCGTTGAAAACCTCTGCCAGCTTGTACTCGGCGCTCTCTTTCTTTTCTGCCAAGATGATGACCCCTGTTTCGTTGATACTAGTAACTATTGTGTGGCAGCTAATCTACATGCAATGTTGTCGCGTCTTTAACTACTTCCTTTCGCAACCTTCCGTACAGCGTTTCATCCCAGAATCTAAAGCGCGTTCTATCCTGGCGTCTCAAGGACCTTCGTACATGTTGTCCACAATCCATGCTTTATATGTAACCAAGCGCGGCTTCGAGCATTTGGCAGGCCTCATGCACGCCCCTGTGATCAGGAAGATGATTCATCCATTGGAGAGTGAAATCGTTCCGCCGTCCCATGCGCCATTCGTAATAGAAAGTGGACGTGTTATATTTACCAATCTTATATTGGCCGGTTATTTGGTCACCGACTTATTGCATGTTATCGCACAATACCCAGAGCTTGGTAAGATGGATATCATCATGCATCATGTGGCATTTCTTGGGTGCGCATTATCAGCGGGCCATTACAGTTTGCATCCATTCGCCTTTGGGTGGTTGATCATCGGCGAAGCGAGCACGCCTTTTCTGAATGCAAGGTGGTTTCTAATCAAAGCTGGGAAGGGCTCCACCAAATACTTCCGTATAATAGAAGCTTTGTTCGGGCTGGTTTTCATAACCACTCGGTTGTTTATATATTCTATTGGTTTGTCATATCATCTGCTCACAATCAAGCACATACCCATTCGTGTTCCGAACGCCGTCGTGATGTTTACCGCTTCGTGCATCATCGCGGGCTTCATCCTCAACTTAACATGGCTCAGGAAAATGTACATGATGCTCACTGGGAGAGGAAAATATCATCGACGGAGTCAACCACAGGCAAGTGAAAGTCGTGAACAACTCGCATCACATGCCGCCGGCACGGTTGATACCGACGTACAGTCGGAGCCTACCAGCTCCATACAAACAGAAGCCGCTGTTTCCGAAGTGCATACGAAAACCGAATAAACAGCATCGGCTTATCTAACATGTACCATAGATATAACAGTTTCACACGCCGATGAGCTAGATTAGGAGGTAAAATGTAAGTTACTCTATAAATCGCGTAAATCAACGCATGTCATCTGCATACACCGGGACAGTGTTTCGTCGCATTGGTCTCGGAATCTGGAACGGCATAGTGGCAGCACTGCTCCATATCTGCTGAGCTCTTTCCCTTGGCACAACGAGTCTCAACGGGCGCCCTCTTTCGGCTTCAGCGTTCTTTGGCGCGGGTTCAGTTCGCCGTTGTGGCGACTGCTCAACTTCAAAACGCTGCTTGTGGGGAGACGGGAAAAGCTCCAGCAATGGTACATCGGGCTGAGAATCAGTCTCAACAAACGTGGCGCTGGATGGACGACTTGCTCGTCTCTTCACCGCAGTTTTGAAGTATTCGTTTCGCTGCTGCTCTGGTGTGAGCGAAAACGTTACGCGACGCGGTTTCGACGGCGTTGGGGTAGGGGGCAAAGCGGCAGAGAAGGAGAGACGACGGGGTAGCACCTGTTCAAAGTTCCCAGAAGGCTCGCGTTCTGAGGAGTTGCGTGGGAGTCGTTGACGAGGTGTCTCTCGCTCGATCCGGTTCTCGCTGAATTTGCCTATAATCCACAGAAACGTTACAGGAACGAGCAGCAGCAGCGTTAGATAGTAGAGCGTCTTGAGTACGTAGAACACTGCGTACAACAGGGAGACGACAAAGGAAATCAGGACCATAACGACGGCAGGCATGCGGCGTGGGTCTGAGTCGTGGCGGTCGGGTCTCGGTTACAATCTCAACATGAGAGAACGGAAGAGTAACGGTTGTGGAAGCTTCATGCAGGTAAAGTTTGGTTGCTGGAGAAAGCACCGAAAAAGCCGCTGTGGAAATGCGCTATGTTGTCGAAGAAGAGATACGTATGAACTCCACTAAAAGTCGTCGTCGAAGATCAACTACGGTTTGGAAGAAGTGGACTCCAAAAGTTACAAATTTGGAATTCGAACGCAGACAGGGCCATTTCGGGCAAGCAAGCGGCGTTGGGCGTTCTGTTACACTATTAAGTTTGAATGACAGTTAGCCGACGTGGGCACGTTGGACCGTTGGACGAAATCGTGGGAGCTGTAGCGCGAGTTCCCACGCGCCACACTTGCTTCTAGAGCCTGCTGCTGATGACGCTTGCGGCCATTCCGCGTTGCTCCGGCTCTGACCGCAGCCTTTCATCCCCACCCCGCCGCCCCTTCGTCCGCCTGCTCCTACGTTCGCTGTTGACGTACCATGCTGCCCAACATCGAGCTCTTCGACTTGGTCAGCCTTCCGAACCAGGTGCTCGCCGTCGTCATCCGTCTGCCATATGTCGATGACTCCAGCTCTGAAGAGTCTTCCGAAGAAGCGGAATGGACGTGGTCAGCTAACACACGCAGGAGACACCTGATCTCCACATACGAGGACACCGAGACGGTCCAAAACGCAGATACGCACGTGCATGAAACTCCTTACGCTCCCGGCGACGACTCCAAAATACCCATTCCCGACGGTTATGCTCTGGTCGCTAACGTCTTAACTTTCAACGAATCACTACACAAAATTGAAGACCTCGTGCTATATGACCGCCCACTTCTGCGCGGAAACATTGTGACTAACGCAGCCAACCCCTCACAAAGCGCTGTTGTCGTCGATGTGCAGAGACGACTCACGGTTCGCCGAGTCTCCAGTATTTCCCGTTCCTCCACACGAAAAGCACCCACGGAAACCCATTTTGAGGTTGACCAATCGCAATTAGGATTCTTTTTCGGACTTGCTCCAGGCGACACAGTTGTGCGTGGTCACTATATTGGAGTCGTTACCAACATTAGCGCCGATATATACGTCCAGCTTTCAGACGGCTCCATCGCTTTAATTCCAAGTCATGATGACCACTATCCTATAGTCAATGCTGATAATCGTATGGGCACTTTTCACAAGGATGAACCGATGAATGAAGGTTTCCATTATCCTGGTCAGACAATCACTGCTTCTTACGAAACATGGACTCGCTCTGCCGTATGGTTGCGGGGCTCATACTCTGGGATTGACGTCGGCCTTGTCACGCATGTTAGAATGCGTGAGGTCATGGTGCACTGGATAGCGCAAAGCAATAGTGCGGGGGAGACCTGGGAGAACGACGCTACATACGTAGAACCCGTGAGCTTTTCTGATGTTATCCCCCTGGAGTCCTTTCGAGAATCCTGTTGGATAGTAGGGGACCGAGGTTTTCTTGTGAACGCTGCTAAGCCCACATGGAAAAAGGGTGATTTGTATCATGCTACAGTGCCTTTTGAAAACGAAGCTCCGCGGATTATGCACTCCGATCATGACGAAAGCATGAGGAACGAAAGTCAAGTCGACGGAGAAAGTGATGAATGGATCGAGGAAGATGAAAGCCACCACTCGACGTTTTCCGACGATTCGCATGCGCCTCAAGGGCGCTTGTTCAAGGCACAGCGACGTGCCAGAAGAGCAGATTCTCATGCAGAATACATTGAAACAGTTGAGGACATGCTTCCCCCAGAGGTGGTACAGCCAGACGATGTTGTGCAAGTTATCGGTACAAAGACATTCGTGGCATTGCGATGGCAAGACGGTACGACAGAAATGAACGTCCCTGCTGTGAACCTTCGCACAAATGATTTTGAAGATGATAACGATTTCCGACCAGGTGAAATTGTTAGAAGAAAGGAAGACCAATCAATGAGCGAGAATCAACACAGCGGAAAAGATTCTGGTCGCGGAGTTATCGTGCGCGTGAATCATCTAGAGAAAACTGCATTTGTGAAGTGGGAGAGGTCTGAAGCAGGCCAAGGCGACATTTGGGACACTCCTGAAGAAGAGATATCCGTCTATGAACTGATTAACGATGACTATGACTATCAAATTGGAGATACTGTTCTCCACCTTGCATCCAAATCCCCAAATACACTTATGGACTGGGTTGGAATCATTTTGGACCATCAAAGAGGAGAAGCGACTGTCAAGTGGGTCTCGGGTGCGGTAACGAAGGCTAATTGCAGTGAGCTTGTTCGGCTTGATACAGATATAGGCAATGAAGATGGCAGTGCGTCCGAGAGTGCTTACTCTGGTGATGACGATGACTCAGATGCTGCGAGATACTTTGGAGAGGAAGGCGGATTCGCGAGTCCGGAGCTTATGTTGAACTGGGGTTCTGATTCCGACAGTGATTACAACAACTATCGAACATCGGACTTAGACTTTGGGTCCTATGTTGTGCGCTCACGTCTGGAAGCGCTCTTTACTAAAAATCTCTTCCGTACTACTAAATTGACAGAAGAGAAGATGACGAAGTCCATTCAGTTCGCCGTGGAATATGCGGCCGAAGCCATGGAAGAGAGAAAAAATATCCGTGGTTCTGAGGGGACCACACTTAGCCGTGCTGAAGTGGCCATGGTGGCAGGCATTCTCGTTACGCGTGCAGTCTCGGAATTGTTGGCTCGGTCAATTATTGAACCCAACGATGACTCACCGGAAGGAAACAAGCGTGGATCAGAAGATTTGGAAGCCGACCGATCAAAATTTAGCGCAGCGCTTGTCACTGCGTTTGAGAGTCTGATCTCCGGAGCTGCGAGTCAAAATCAAAGTGAGCTGCAAAACGGAACTCAACAGAATGGAAATCTTGGGCCTGTTGCTTCTGATATGGAAGTGGATGTTCATGAAGGTCACGTCGCACAGGAATTACATGAAACCGACAACGACAGTCCGGAGTATATCTTAGAGAATAGCTCTTACAATACACTACCGAAAGAGTCTTTACCGAAATTCTGTGTCTTGGAAGAGCTACATGACTTCTTCTTTGATCCTAATCCGCCTGGCAGTCGAAATCATAAGTTTCTTTCAGTCATATCGAAAGAATGGCGACGCCTACGAACAAGTCTACCAGATGGAATCTTAGTAAGAGTATGTGAGCGACACGACAACATAATGCGGGCCGCGATTATCGGCTCAGAAGGGACGCCCTACGCAGATATTATGTTCTTCTTTGATGTTCTGCTAGACGAACGGTATCCCGTCCATCCTCCACGAGTATGGTTCCGATCGCATGGACGTCGCTTAAATCCGAACCTGTACGAAGATGGTAAAGTTTGTCTAAGTATACTTGGCACGTGGGACGGTGACGACGTTGAGTCTTGGGATCCAAGAACAAGCAATTTGTTAAGGGTTTTGTTGAGTCTGCAAGCTTTTGTTTTCGTGGAAGAGCCGTACTATAATGAAGCCGGATTTGGAAATCAGCGAGGAAGCTCATTCGGACAGAATAACTCCAGAGGGTACAATGAGAACATCTTCCTCTTATGTATCAAACATATTGTATCCTCACTGCAAAAGGCACAGAATCCGGAAGACTGTTATGAGATGGCTGCCCAACATTATAGAGCTGCGGGAGTTAAGATCTTGGCAAGATGTCGAGCTTTAGTAAGTGGAGACGTTGCAGCGGCCAAACTAAACACCTCCAAATCGTTATTGGAAAAGCAAAAGCCGTACACATCAGCTGGGTTCAAGAAAAGTCTTGAACAGTCAGTTCAGCAATTGGAGAACGTTCTGCGCCCGCTTGTCACTAGCAAACGACTGTCCATTGAACGGTAGTGGCAGCGATCTTCAGGTACAACTGAGTTCAAGCCCTCAGGGATTTCTGTGAAACGGCTGTAGTAGTATGGGTCGCGACAACTAACCCACGCAAGCGGACCTTGAACGGAATGGCCGCTGTACCATTTTTGTCCACTAAACTTTGTAAAGCGTTAGTCTGTAGTGCAATGTCACACAAATTGTATATCAACTGTCAGGTTATTATCCGATAAGACTTAACGTTCATGATTCCATTTGACTCTTTCAGTCCCGTACTGCCAGTTGTATGCCTGAATCGTAGGTTGTACAGAACTCCAGGAATGGCTCGGGATTGTACGGAATTCGTGAAGCTCTGCTGCTGTCTTGTCTAATGGTTTCGTTAACTTATGATGCTGCAGGTATAGACCTAACCATAATGGTGGCCCGAAGTGAGGATACTATCCCGAAGCGGGAGCTCAAGAAGAAGACCTCACAGCGCATCCCCGCTTCACTTAACGAGAGTGATTTGTTGAAAATCTTCGAAGCTGTAGTACTAACATACAAACAGAACAGTTTACAGAAAGATTGATGACGTCCAATTGAAGTCAGAACCCACCAGTCTCGGCTCGTGACGACTGCAGACAAAACCTATTGGTTTGAAGCTAACGGTATTACAATGCTGGTCATGCACTCCGAAACGAAAGCTTCTAAACCCAACAACAACTTTGCCGATGCGCAGATTCATTGTCACACCCCGCAGAAACAGGTCCTTAATCATAAAGTCACTCAGCAATAGAGTATAAGCACAGAGAGACAAAGAGGTGGGAAGACAAGTATAAGTACAGGAATAAGCAAAATGAACGGCCCAATGTCAACAATTGACTTTGGTTCACATTGGTCGTCCTCTAGCTCTTCAGAGAAACGCATGATAGTTCTGTCGATTCGCAGTAATACCAATTCACGATCAAATCGCCGGCGTTTCTCCACGTCTACCCTCCTGTTGTGGAGCCAACCGCTGTTGAAATGATGAAGGCTCTCCTTGGTTTCTGTAATCGTAAGCGCCTCTGCTCGTCGAAGAGAAAAAGTACAACCTGGTCAGATATTCACCGAGCAATGAAAAGGCATCTCAGTAACATACCGCAATCTGATAATTGATGGACGAGGAAACTGCCTTCCATTTCGTAAGTAACAACAAACCTCACGTCATATGATTCACTCAGCAGCCATTGGACACACTCTCTCGTGTTCTGACAACGTTTCCATGGCAGTTTGGACTTGTCTGTCCAGTCTCTGGCGTATTGGGGATCAACTATGGACCATAGCGGTACAAAGTGTTAGTTTGATTGGGTGAAAGCAGTGCGTAAGCGCGTCTCGTTACACGAAGGGCTTCAAAAGCATACCAGTTGCACTCCATATATCCTCTAAAGCTGAGTCCCTCATAACTGCAAAATGTCGCAGTTCGTTTTCCGAAAGGTACTCTACACTCTTGGTGATGGTCACACGTTGCTGTTGAAACAAGGATTGGACAACGGCGGCCTCGTAGAACAGAAAGAACATTGCGAGGAAGCTAACGAACGCGAATCGACAGAGAGATGTAGTGCAAAAATAGCTCTGTCTATGAGAAAGAGAACGAGAATCGTGATGTCTCGCAGAACCTATACTTACGCGATCAGAAAACTGGGAGCTGCTGATTGATGAAATACTTTCTCGTGGGGAAGTGCTTGTTTCCTGATGAGCAATGGCGTTCAATCTTCCATATTGTAAAGCTTGTTCTTGATCACCAACAAGCACCAAATACGCCGTGATCAAGCTGTGTGAACCAGAACCATGAAATGTGCAAACGATGAAAATGGAAACCAAGATGAACAGCAGCACAACAGTGCCGAGCAAAACCCAAGATCCAGCCGTGAATGGAGAAGTAATTTGCAAGATTTGCTCTGCAACACTTGCTTTTGGCGGTGTGTTCCTGCCTATAACGACCATTGGATTATCGAGGTAAGGGGTGCTTGTGAAATGGTCGCACATTCTCCCTGGTGTCTCCAGCATGGGTCCAATAATGGTGAATTGGTAACCTCGAGCGGCCATTTCATCTGTGAAATGAACGAGACCGTTCCAAGTGCATTCACTTGGGTCTCCCGCCCACACGCAAAACTCTTCCCTGGCGCTTGTCTTTAATAGAATCTCGAGAGCTATACCAGAAAGGGTTGGATGCCACCGAGATGGCTCTCCACACTTGAACGGGAGTTGATACTGCGCCTCGCCACTTTCAACAGTTAAGGAACTGTTAAACACAATCATGGGAGCTTCCCATTTGAATATAAAGCATACATTTGTCTTACAGACGTCAAACTGGCTGAGGTACTGGGGATCGGATAGAGCAGTCAGGCATTTTGTGCCCGGCGGAGGGTTAGTCGAAAGAGAGCTGCTGTTGAACGAATCACAAACGTCGTGTTCAAGCACCTCCTGGCAGTCAACTTCGGTGATCTTGATCAACGCCGAGAGTATAAACACCATCAACACCGGACGAAAATACTGAATGGAAGGTCTATACATTTTCCAACGACTTCAATCAAGCTGGTTCATTCTCCGGAGCTCGGAAGATTTTTACACGTTGAAGGAATGAGACAGGGGCTGGTATCAGATGGCGTTTGGGGGTCCCAAGCAATATACCGCGCTGGTCACGGCCTTTTAAGAATGTGCCACATATCTCTCCGGTCTGGTTTGTATACAGGCTCTTGAGCTTGCATTCCAAGTCGATACTGCTGCACTTAAGGCCCACTTCAACATTCAGTTGTTCGCGTAGAACCACTCTACAGTTATTTCCCCTCTCGCATTCCTTTGCCAACTGGATATGCGAAAGTCGAAATTGAGGTCAGGGCTATTGGCTCGTTTGAACCAAGGTCCGTAAGGATACGGCCGTATGTGTGAGTGGCGCCTGGCGCACGGCAGATAAGACGGAGATGGCTAATTGCTACAGTAGTACTGTAACAGTACCTTTGTACCACATCCAACGTTGGCTTCGGCCACAGGCTTTTAACGGTACATTGCTGTAAAGGCATGTGCGTTAATGAGCAATGCGTCCCTTTTTGGCGTGCGTACTTATTTTAGAGAAGCTCCTTTTGTCTTTCTATTTCGCTTCGTCGTAAGCACGATTGACCAAGACTCCATGACATAACGGATGCATGTGCACCAATGCGTAATTGTTGGGCGGTTGTGCAGAACTAGATCAATGTCACTCTTAACCCGAACAATTCGCCCCTTTTGTACATGCACATCTCTCACAGTCCAGAAAAAAACGCGTTCATGACGTAGATTTATACTCGATTTATTTTCCGCTGGAGAGATCTTTTTCTTGCGAGTAGTCTTGCACCAACTAAGCTGCAGGGTGATGATGTCTGCAAAGCGGAAAAGACATGGATGAAACGAGCAATCGGGTAAAAGCCAAGCCTGCAATAATGCCATTCGGCTTGTTGGAAGGGAGTATTGGCTTTGATGGAATTTCCGTTCTGGAATTCATAATTGTACACGAAGAAGCACGTGCTCAAATGCGGCTTATCTACATTTTCGTTGCTCGGCATGTCATCTCAACACGAGTACAGCTTTATCGATGAAACCTGTCCTCTAGGACTAGCTGACTGACTGTAGAAAGTTGCATAAAGAGAACGGCAGGTGAAGGATTGTTGTCAACTTTTTCAGTCTTTGTTGAAGGGCACTTAAATTCTGATTGATCTAACCGCATATCATGATGATCATCATGACGGGGACCTTGCATTGTTGGACTGGACCTAGGTCTTTGAAGTGCACACAGATGTCATCACGCGATCATAGCCCTTGACACTGCAGCTCTTGCGCAATAGGAACATGATGTTCTCATGGCGCTTCAGCAATCAAGCCGCCTCACCAACTGTGCCTTGTAAGAGTAGTCGCAACACATGCGGCACTCGTCGTAGGAATAATGCGCCAAGTGAAAGTTGGCACAACGTGACTCGTGCTAATCTGCGAAGAATTTAGAGGGATTGGCGGTATCGACGGACACGAAGGTAAATCGAGCTTCATCTGAAGAACAAATCAATTTGAGTATACTTCAATGAGTCAAGTCTTTACAAGGGTAGGTCGTATGAGCACTTGTCGATTGAAACCCCTACTACTACACGTTCCGCACTGGACATACCATCCTTTCCTACACCAGCAACGAACTTTGATTCCGACTCCATGACATCAGAATTCCGCTCTTTCTCGGAAAATGTGAGCGGATAGTTGGTGCGCTCGAGCGGCGCTGCGTAATTATGTACAAATCGCCATGCAGAGGAAAGCATTTTGAACAACAATTCTTTCCAAGTCACTGCTTGGCGTTCAGCGGTTGCGTCACGTTCTTCATCCCTTTCCTGCACTTCAACAGTTTCCGAATATCGCTCCCATTCTACACCATGCCCCGTGCCAAGAAGACCCCGAGCGGTCACTTCAAACATAGCTTTCCCGAAAGGGCCTTCCACTGTCGAACTACCCTGATCTTTTCTCTTCTTCTCCATGTACCTTGTGGCAAACAGTTCGAGAGCAATACCCACAAAGATGGCAAACACCGAGATTACAATGAAGCATGTCCCGATGTTCCGAAAGAATTGAGTACCGCTGCAACTTGCAGCCCATACCTGAATGTCCGCCAGTTCTCGGTTCCCCGCATAGTACGAGACGAGTTCGGGTCGAGAATGAGTGGCCCTTATAAGCTCAACTCCTTTGATCAGAAGTGGTACAGTTGAAATGATATCAGTGAGGATCACATACGACAAGAAGCCGCAAGTGTTCAATTCTGCAAGAAACGCTACTGGAATTAACGTCATGGCGAGAGGTAGGGCCAACAGTGCTATGTTAGCCTTCACAACTGCGTCCTCAGCAAGGTCAATCTCAACCTCATTCGCAGCTATTACTTTCTGCAGTGCCGGATTTGTACTCTCTTTCATTTCCCCATGCCATGAAAGCCATGCTCTTCCGCGCCGAGTCCAAAGTATTGTACTGCCCTTCTCCATTTCGCACTTTTCATAGCTAGGTTGTATCATTCTCAAACTGGTTGAAAAGTCCTCTTTGACCCATTCCATGACAAATTGGCGGTCACCTTCCTTCAAGTATTGGTCTACATCATAGTTTGTCATCGCGGCTCGAATATACAGTTCGCCATTTAGTCTGTACGCTGAGAACGTTTCAAGCCTGCATTCTTCAGAAAGATCCAGGTTCCTCCACCCTCGTAAGTGATGAGTTTGCTTCCAATCCGCACGACCTAATCTGGACGGCCAGTCTGCAACTCCGTCCAAAGCTTCATAGAGGGCCTCAACACCTGTGCCAATTGTGTCAACAGATTTGGCAACTTGTTCAGCTGACAAAAATCCACTCAATACGCAATCATCCCCGTCCATTCGAGTGTAACATTTTGAGGAAAGCTCTCCTATTTGGAAGAATCTTGAGTTCAAACGAGCCGTGTATACCCAGTTCGGATAAGCTTCCTGAAGATTACATTGGTTTCTTGCATTTTCTCTTCTTTCTTTATCAATTCCATGGACAATCCCCTTTAGCAAAGCCACCATTGGATCTATTTTCTTCTGAAAGTCTTCATTTTGTTTCAGGAACGCCGCTGTAGGCGAGTCCGAGGAAAGAGAGAACCGAATGTTTCTTTGATTCGGTTGCTCAATAGGAAAAACTTGTTTCAGCGGGGCTTCATTTTGGAGGCTCGCAGCACAAGTGAAAAGCAGGAGGATCAGCGTAAGCACTTGTGTTATGCGCTTTCCTCGAAATGTAAGTTCCCTCACAATCATCGCTTCCATGGAATATGTAGAATAGGTGCTCACTGATAGCAGCTATGGACGAATGGTGAAGTTTCCTGTACATTGGTATCACATAAGTCACCAGGCCTGCCATCTTCACAATTGTTGATACCGAACTAAGCATGCAGGTTGTTTCAAACCGATGACGACCGAGTGTCTAGATTCCATAATTGTCGGCCAGCGTGGCAAGAACCGCAGTGTGTCAAAAGCCACGGATTCTAGTGACGAGGAAAAGTTGCGGACATCAAACTTGTTCACACCAGGAACAAGAGATTGCTGTAGTAATACCGGAGTCAACGTGTCAACTTGCAAGCGTATGCCATGCCGAACACCACAACAATACTCGCGAATCTGTTTTGGTTATCACACGAAGATGCGCTGTGTATGAAAGGACTTCATAGCCCGGCTCTGCTATGGAGGGGCCACAATGAAAACTGTTGGGAGGAAATGGCATTCGAGCCTGACGAATAAGAATGAATGCTTGATATAGAAACACCAGCACAACGGTTTGGTAGTTGCTAGTTTGAGACATGCACTCTTCGGGAAGGTACCTCGGAATTGCCCTTTGGAAAAGAGCTAAGAATACATCATGAGCACCAAGTGCTTGGTGCTCGGTCTTGTTGTATTTTGTGGAAGCAGGAGTACTGCTAGGTTTCTTCTGAGTTGGAGATAACCCTTTACCCTTTGTGGTGAGTATCGGAAACAGTTGATTCTTGAGTATGTGGAAGTCGTATAAGGCGCAGTATGTTGCAAGCTTGTTGAAGTCGCGTATGCCACAGCATCAGTCCACTGTGGAGCCCACAGATTAAGCTCCACGAAGGCTCGTAGGCTAGTCAGTTGTCGCAGCACAGTGCGTATACGAAGTAGAGCGGCCAATGCCGCTTTAGCTATGCTGATTCAGCAATGTGAAACCACTGGACTAGCGCAGAAGACATGTTGTGTTCCCCCATCGTTCGTTCCCCCATTCCATTTACTCATGGGTTGATTGCTGAAGCCGGACATCATCTTTGAAGCTTAAGTCCAGAATTAGCCTGCGTCCATTCCGATTTAAACCATGCCATGAGGGAATCATGTGCATGTTATCGTTCAGGTTATACTCTCATGAAAGTGCAGAACGGGATATGAAGAAGAATGGAAGTGTTTCTTCTTCTTCTGTTTCTGAATGGTGGACGTCCTATCAAACGCCACACGGGAGCTTGCTAAAGACCCCAAGATCCTATGACACCTCTATGTCGCAGCCACTAACTACCAAACAATGGCTCTGCCACACTCAATGGGCTACGACGAGAAAGTATTAGATCTCTTTGGTGCGTTCGACCGCAGGGCGTTTCGCTCCGAGACGGGGGCATTTTAACGAAGTCCCATCAAGGTCCGCGAGGGCGACCGGCAAGCTGACCGTTCGCGTTGACGAGTTTGACGGGAAGTGTTTCGAAACTTCTCAGCAGTACTCTGAGATTTGCGAGTTGGTGTTACACTGCAAGAGTATCTTAGCCGTCGATCGAGATCGTTTGCAACATGAGAAGGTAGCATATGGTATCGACTGATAGTATTGGACAGGACAATAGGTTTGCGCAGTAGTGTTTGCGCGATGCATCGAAAAGAGGCCCTCTCCGACCTTGATAGCATGACACATCTTCTGGCTCAGAAATTATGACAACACGAGCCTCTTCACCGCTCGATCTCATTTCTTTCGATTCACTCAGGAAGCAAGGTCGATGCGTTGTTCTCTGTTGTATTATTCCGCCTCCAGCTCAATGCAACCATAGCCGAGAAAAGCAGAGGCGGAAGAACAAGGAACGAAACAGGAAGAAGAATAATCACGAACGTTATGCTGGAGATCGTGGTTGGTGCACACCCCTCTCGTCTTCCACCAAGCAAATGAGACAACTGCGAGACACGTACACAGGAGAAATGGGGGTAGTTAGACGTCAATCAGCCTCCAACTATTGCAATATAGTACAAGCGTTTGCATGACTTGGCGTTCGCACGACATACCGTTCCCTTGATTTTCAATCCCCCGAGTTCACGGTCTAATTTTCTGCGCCTCTCAGTTGGAACTTGTGCATTGAACAACCACCCGCTATTAAAGCGGTGGATTGTACCTTTCGTTTCAAATATAGTGACCAAATCTTCAGTCGTTCAAAAGATTACCATAGGAGAGTTAGCGGAAGGGAAGGATTCTTCAAAGATCTCGAGCAAAAAGAAAAAAGAATCTAACTTACCGCAATCTGCTTCGGCTTCAGTTAAATGTATGGCTTCGATGTTATACGTTACGTAGAACTGAACAGGGTTGTTTTCATCGAGAACCCAATGAAAGCATTCTGGCCCAGTTCGACAGCGCTTCCATGGAATCTGAAACCTATCGCTTTCGTCAAATTTCGTTCTGCGAGGATTCACTGCGTACGTATTGAAAGCGAGTTGGACCAATTCGCTGGGAGTTAGTACCAATTTGAACAATACAAGATAAGAAGAAAACGTAAAGAAAGTATTCTCCTCGTACCTCTGAAGTTCCAAATGGCTTCCATAGCTGTATCTTGTACTAGTGAATATCTGCTCAGCTCTGACAAAGTCAAATGCTCGATGTCTTTCGTAATTTGGAGGTTTTGTTGCTGAAAGAGAAAGTTCACCACTGCTACCTCGTAGAATAAGGAAAATATTGCCACGAACGCTATAATTGATATACGAAAAAGAGAAGTTGCCAGACTGAACTTTGTCAGAAAAGCTTCTTTCCGTTTGGTTTCGTCCTCCACCTTAGATTCATATTCTTCAATTTCCTGCCATGCATCTGAATCACTGCGAGTGTACTGCGAAGGCATCTCGGTTTCCAGACCATCGAGACTGCCCTTCTTTACATCACCAATCTTTACATTAGCAAATCCTGTAGCAAAGCCCTTTCCTTTTGTCATAGTCTTTCTTCTTCGTCCAATGGCTAATGCCTCGGTTCTCTCTCCCATAACGACAAAATATGCTGTCACTGCTGTGATCAATGACTGTCCGCGAAACACATGGAATCGATACACAATCATAAGACACACAATCACAAAAAGCACAGTTACGCTTCCAACAACAATCCATGTTTCCCGTTGAAATGGACTAACTAGTTGCCATATAGGATGCACACTCGCCATGTTTTCACGCACATTTCTTCCCAGTACCACCATCTTCCCGTCCCACCATGAACTACTTTCGAAATGGAAGCACTTCCTTTGTGGCGTTTCCAACATAGGACCTACCAATGCAAATTGATACCCTTCTTTCTCACCCATCACTGCAACATAGTCAACCAGTGCGTTCCATGTACACGACTTCAGAGGCCCAACCCAAGCACAATACTCGTCCTTAGCACTAGTTGCTTGTAAGATATTGAAGGCAAGCCCCCCAAAAGATCGATGTCTTTTTCTGGGGTTTCTGCACAAGAACGGTAGTTGCATTTGTTTTAGATTCCCTTCCGCATGGAAAACATCCGGGTTGTAAGTCACGATGGGTGGTTCAAGGTTCAAAAGGAAGCATATGTTCTCTTTGCACTTGTCAAACTCGTTACGATAAAGTGGGTCCCGAAGGGCGCTGAGACAGTTACCAGCATCTCCTGCCTCTTGAAGCCTCTTCTCGGGATCGTAGGATGAACAGTTGAGGGCGTGGAAGTCTTCAATAATGTTAGCTAACACGGGAAGTATCAGCAAAAAGAGAGCAATGACAACAATCATCAAGGAGTTGGTGAGTTTGCGGCAGCTGTTGCGCTTCACTAATGATCTCTTCATGTGAAACATGTGAGTCGTGTTACAGTTCTTTCGAGATTCGGTCGTTGATATATCGAGAAAGGAGCAGCCTCCACTGCAGAATTTGTTTTAAAGGGGAGGCGAAAACTTTGCTTCAAACAGTGTTTTAACAGCAGGGAATTGGATGAGATGTTCAAGAAGAAAGGATAGCACAGAACCCGATGATCGCTCTCGGGAACAATGACGTTTTGTCCAACTGCGACAATCGACTTCCGCACTTTTACTCGACAGATATTATCGATATAGCTACAAGTATATGTCACACACTTGTATAAAGAAATTACATAACCTGCTCCGCATTGGTCTCGGCTACGAAGGTACAATACAGGAAATATACAAGGGTACGATGGTGCGATGAAAAGCTTGGCGGTCCGCATTTTGCCAATGTCAGTTTGGCAACAGGGATTGTGAACGTCAGAACACAAAACTGCTTTTCAGAATTAGGTGACCGTTTGCCCATAGCGTTGGAAATGGTAGAAAAATGACATTGTTGTTCCAAATTACGCAGTTTGGGAAAGGTACAGCTGTACCGTCGGTACAGGTAGCGTTCCAAGTTTGAGGCAGACTTTGAACGCAACTTCAAGCGCTACAGGTACCGCCACCTTCGCTCCCCAGCGCTTGCTCTTCTGTAGGTTCCGGATATGATACCCCCCACACGTTCTACGATTGCGTATGATACGCAGACGCTGCAGGTTTATCCCTCTTCCAGGGCCGGCGGTTGCGGCGGCTGGGAACGCTAGCACCGTTCTTTCTACTGGCCGAACGAATGAGTGGTGTAACATGCCTTAATGCTAGCTTCATATAGTTGCGTCTACGTCACCGACGCGATACAAAATTTCTGAGGGGATGTTGTCCAAGATCATGATGACGTCAGTAATTCGCTACGCTACTGTTGCCAACCCCTGAATGGCTTATCCCTCATCCTCGTGCGCGAGCTGTGCATCTTTTAGCATCCAACTCTTTTAACAAGAACGTGGATCAAGAAGCAACGTTGCATGCCTTCATCCCAACAGTTCCTGCAATCGAAAACCGCAAAACGCGTGACTAAGATTGTCCGCATGCGACGTTCACGGGAACCTCCGCTTCAGCTACGTGTAGCTTTTCAATGAAACCCTTTCCATGTCTTATCCATGAAGAAGAGACGTATCAATAATCTTGGCACCATTCGAATGTGTTTGCGCCACATGAAACGCCAACATTACAACTATGGAAACAGATGTGCGTGTAATACAGCCATAAGAATCGTCGAAAAGAAACGACTCCTAGCTTGATAGTATGATACATTGTTGGGACTCAAAAGCCTTTCTGTTGGCGAATATTTCGTCGCCGTTCTATTCCGTGAGTATCTGTTCCTTCAGTGGGCACGGTTGGTTCATTACCCTTATTCGAACTAATCTTCCGCCAGTACACTGCGACCAAAGCAGAACAAAGAAGAGGTGGAAGAACAAGAAATGCGACGGGGAGGAGAATAATGGCAAAGGTTATACTTGAGATCAAACTTGGCGCACACAAGTCAGGCCTTCTTCCAATCGAATCCGATAACTGAAACTCAAATGTACAAGAGTATCGAGGGCTCGTTAGACATCATCACTAGGATTCATAGTCTTATTGAACAATTGTGATTGAAGTTGGCATGACGTACCGTTCCCTTGATCTTCAATGCTCCGAGTTCCCGGTCAAGCTTTCTGCGTTTTTCAGCCAGAACTTGTTCGTTGAATAACCATCCGCTGTTAAAATCGTGAATTGATCCTTTTGTGTCAAACACAGTTACCAGTTCTGAGCCATTCATTACGATACAAAGGAACCGTCAGCGAACTGGAAGCTGTGCGGTGCTCAAAAATCATATTCTATGTAAACATCCAACTTACCGCAATTTGCGTTAGCTTGTATCAAGTGCGTGGCTTCCAGCTCGTAAGTAACATAGAACTGAACAGGGTTGTTTTCATCGAGAACCCAGCTGAAGCACTCCGTCCCGTTTTGACAGCGCTTCCAAGGGATCCGAGACCTCTCTCTTTCATCAAATTTCGTTCCCCCAGGATTCACTACCAATGGACGTCCAACAGATGAGATGGTTAGCCCCAAAATAGTACGGTGTGCGACACAAATCAGAAGAATTTTTTCTTACCTCTCATATTCCAGATGGCCTCCATGGCTGTGTCTCGCACTACAGCATACCGACTCAACTCTGACAAAGTCAAATGCTCAATGTCTTTCGTAATTTGGAGGTTCTGTTGCTGAAAGAGAAAGTTCACCACTGCTACCTCGTAGAACAAAGAAAACATTGCCACGAACGCGATAAGCGATATGCGAAAAAGAGAAGTTGCCAGACTGAACTTAGTCAGAAAAGCCTCTTTCCGTATGATTTCTTCTTCCGTCTTGGATTCATTCTCATCAGTTTGAGGGGATACTTCATCATCACTCAGAGTACTCCGCAAAGACAACCCAGTTTCCAGATCACTTGAGCTGTCCTTCGAATTTGGAATTCCTCTGGCGCGGCATCTTCCTCTCACGGCACGTCCTGTAGCCAATGCTTGAGCCCTCTCTCCCATAAACACGAAGTATGCTGTCACTGCCGTGATCATTGACTTTCCGCGAAACACATGGAATCGATACACAATCACGAGACACACAATCACAAAAAGCGCAATTACACATCCAACAACAATCCATGTTTCCCGTTGAAATGGACTAACTAGTTGCCATATCGGATGCACCCTCGCTACATTTTCACGCACATTTCTTCCCAGTACCACCATCTTCCCGTCCCACCATGAACTGCTTGCAAAATGGAAGCACTTCCTTTGTGGGGTTTCTAACATGGGACCTACCAATGCAAATTGATACCCTTCTTTCTCACCCATCACTGCAACATAGTCAACCAATGCGTTCCACGTACACGACTTCAGAGGCCCAACCCAAGCACAATACTCGTCCTTAGCACTAGTTGCTTGTAAGATATTGAAGGCGAACCCCCCAAAAGATCTATGTCTTTGTTTGGGGTTTTTGCACAAGAACGGTAGTTGCATTTGTTTTAGATTCTCTCCGGCATGGAAAAAGTGTTGGTTGTAAGTCACAATGGGTGGTTCATGTATCAAAAGGAAGCATATGTTCTCTTTGCACTTGTCGAACTCGTTACGATAAAGTGGGTCCCGAAGAGCGCTGAGACAGTTGCCAGCATCTCCTGCCTCTTGAAGCCTCTTCTCGGGATCGTAGGATGAACAGTTGAGGGCGTGGAAGTCTTC
>JASCIV010000009.1:0-87931 GCA_030374735.1 Gracilaria caudata
CAACGACTATTGGGAGTATTTCGCCCCAGATCACAAACTCCACTTTTCGGCTGATAAAACCGTCAAGAATCTCAACACACCAAACTATATTAGAAAAGTCACGGAGAAGATCATGGAGAACTTGAGATGTTTGGATGCAGCCCCTTCCGTTGAAATGCAGGAAATTACATCTATACTCTACTGTTGTGACGACGAGGATGAGCTTGATTCCGATCAAAGAAACATTTCGGATGAGAAACAAGTAGACGGAGAATTTTTTGACGACGAGTCGGACCATGGAATGGATTGGAGCTGAACTATTGGTTCCTTTGCCCTGTAGTATCAAAAGTTAGGAGCATTATTCCAAACTGCTTCTATCTGTATAACAGTTAAACTAGGGATTCGCAGTCGTCTAGTTTTGGTTGAACCGCCCCTATGGATAGAGTTACCCTTCAGCCTGTCCAGTTGACTTAAAATATACCCTGGCGGAGGGTCGTAAATCAATGAATCCTTGAGGTGAAGTACTTTTCGCAGGACAAGCACGTATCTCGAACGAGTCAAAGCGTAGACACTTCTGATATTGGTAACCGTATAGTTCCTTTCATGATGTTGTTACAGTCTTTGGGACGTTTCGCTTTGACTCACGAAGAAAATATTAACTGACATCCTCATCTGGGGTTTCTTCAATCTCTTGCCAATCTCCTTTGAAAGGTTGGTGCAACGCTTGGTACAGTCTTGCCACCTTACGCTCGCCAATACCAGGACATTGTCTCAGCTCTTCTCGTGATGCGGAGGAAATATCACGAAAACTGCCAAACGTAAACGCAAGAGTGGTAACGTCAGTGCGATTGACACCTCTGACGGAACTCAGAGCGGCATGAAGTCTGGAAGAATAATCATCGGCAATGCGCTCCTGAATAAGCTCTGGTCCCTTGCCGTCATAACTGCGAAACGTTTCCAGGTAACGAGCGGCCTCGCGCTGACAACCGGCGCAAATGAGCGTCATTTGATTGATGAGACACATCTTGGTCAACTCTCGAAGACAGGCGCTATGATCAGCAATATCGACAAGAACAAGGAGAAGGCGCAGTTTGAAATGTGTACCAAGCGTACGAACGCGTTTATATATGTACTCTGGATGTAATTTGTGGAACTGCAAAGAAAGATATAGAGCGCATGTTGTTGGACCGCACACGAAATCCGCGGCTATGTTGTAGTTTGGCTCCTTTCGTACATGGCGGATATGGCGCAGCATAGGATTTGCCAACTGCTTGGTGTGTACGAGAAGCGCGACTTTAGAGCGCGCGTGTGCTAACGCAGCTGCAATGTTGGAAGAATTTGCCTCTGATCTCAGGCGCTTTGGAGGGTTGAGCAGCGCGCTGTTCCATTGTTTGGTTGAGTTTTCGTCCGCACCGTGTGTTGCGGAACGTTTGAAGGGTGTCTCAGACATCTTGTAAGAAGGAAGCGAAGGAATTCAACTCGAGATGTGGTGTTGCGGATGGCGCAGGTGCGTGTGGAGCGGGCAGCGTATTTGTCTGTCTGGTGCAGTCTTGACTGTGTGGATCTTGCGAGGAAGATGGAGTTTGTCACAGGTGCGTGTAACGCTTTACGCAGGGTGTGTGTGGTATTGGGATACAAACACTGTTCTACGGATTATGCAAGTTTCGGCTCGTTCATTGCGTCGTTCGCTGTCACCCCGCCAGGTTTGGGAACTTCTTCGCTCATCCGTTTTATCAGAGAACAAACAAACAAACTGGAGTCGGGTGATTCAACAAGAGACGGCGTACAGTGTGGCAAACCACGTTATCAACATTTTGCGGCAGGAGAAACAAGGCTAACTCAGCTCTCACGGGCTGTCCGACAGCGAATCAACTTCGCCTTCGACATGGGCGCTGTCGAAGGCGAAGTTGATTGGCAGCAAAAGAGAAGGCGTTAATTTAAATGCCATTTAAGCTAAGATGAACAGAAGAGGCCAATAAGCACACTGCTGGCTCATCACAAGCCGTACTCGTTCAAGAACTATAATGCTTTACACCGCTGCGGCATGTGAACCCTTTGTAGATTGCTCCTTCAACAATGGCAGTAGCCCTCTTAACCTTCGAAGCACGCCAGAGTTCCATCCATCGACTTCTCAGCCCAGTAACACGCCTCCTCCGAGATACGACGTGCTCTAACTTCTATCCGCACATCTCAACGTCACGCCCATTGACTCTTTAACTGATACCTCATGAAAGGAGCTCGCCGCACACGACACCGTCAGGGCGCTGGCTTTGCTGATCTAATGGCAGTTCCGCACCAACCTAGGAGGGGCGTCATCACTGGCATGTCTCGTTTACAGCAGCAGTCAAGCACAAATACACCTAATGCCACAGCCCAAACCACCCCGAGCAGCTCCACTCCCTCCACCCCGCGTCCGTCCCCGGCAGATGAGGATTGGGACAGTCTTCTTAATATTTCTCCTCGCCGTCGTATATCTCCCGTTAAGTCGACTCTCGGCTCGCGTTCCAGGCCAGGCTCAACCAGCATGGATTCTATTCCACCGCGAACCCCAAAAGTTTCCTCCCTTAAGCTAAGCTCCTCACGTCAATCCATGCCTCCGATGACGTCTCCAGCTCCAGCAACACCCACTGAACCACCTCAACTACCGCCAACTTCACAGCGAGAGGAACCAAAACCGACTCAGCCCGCGAAGTTCACCCCAGCGCCAGTTCCGTCCTTTCTAGCTGGCTGGGAGGGTAACGACGGCTGGGGTGATGACCCTTTAGACGATAGTGATCCAGAAATCGACGATGACGCTTGGGGGGACTGGGGGGATACTACCGAAGTCTCTATTCCAGAAGCGACCACTGATCCCGTAGTTAGCGAAGCGGCGCCTAGTCCCACCCCTCAGCCGGGTGCTTCGCCAATCATGGCGAGTCAAGAGCCTGTGGCAGTCGATGCCGCGAGGCAATCAAACGACGTGGGTGATGTTGATGCTAACTGCGCTATCCCAGAAAAGCCACAACACCAAAGCTCTCCATTCAACTTGGAGATATCTGCCGCCGCTGAAGACGGCCTACAGCCGTCAGAACAAAAAGAAATGGAGTCAGAGGCACAGTTTAATGTTTCTATGTTTGGCGAGGCAGAGAAGTCAGTTATTGATCAAGGTCCTCCAGTACACGCGGAAAACGATGGAACATGGAGACAATGGGAAGAATTCGACTCATCTTCGCAGCCAACCACTTGTGTTGGGGTCGCTGCTAGTTTTGATGAACCGATAGAACCTGCATCAGTTAAGCAATCCGTGCAGCCTGATCATGGTCGCTTGGAAGACGCGATTGAAGCCTCATCCGCATTTGGAGGGTTAGATCCTGTTCAGCAGGACGAAACAAAAGAACTGAGAGAAATATCGACACAGAAAGTGGAGGACTGTACCACCGAAGAGGATAATATTAATGAAAATGTTGTTGTACGGGACGAATTTCTTGATAAGCAAACCCATGTAGTTCCTCGAGAACCTGAGGGACAACTAGGCGAGTCCGAAGAGCGCAGCAGCGATAACGCGATTGATGGCGGGCCCTGGGGAGAGTGGGGGGATCTTGGAAACGCATCGGTAACTGCAAGGGTTAGTTCTACCTCCGTGGGGACTGCAGAGGAGGAAAGCAAGCTTAGTTGTCCAGATGCAATACACACAACGACTTCTGCATCCACAGGGGAAGACGGAGGGAGAAGTTCTGATATACACTCGCACCTGACGGACGGGGTGAGCAGTATCGATCGACGCCCAGTTGATGATAGTACACAAGTTATTCCAGAAACCCAGAAGGTGGGTGAGGTTGGTGATTTTGACAAGTTTAACAGTGAAGCATTCAATGTGGCATTTGGGGCTGAGGATCCCAATGGTGACGAACTTCAACCCGTGGAAGAAACTGGTGAAGTGAAGGCTGACGAGAGTACGTGGGGAGAGTGGGTGGACATTGGTGACTTTCCTTCTGTGGAAAGGTCAAACGACATCGTCGTGGGCGAGGTTGCGGAGAAAGTGAAAGAGTCTAGTCCTCCCGCGTTCAGTTTCCCAGAGGAGCAAGAAGCAAAGACCGCACTTGCGACTGGCGATGACACAGAGCAAGAAATGTCCGAACGACGAGAAGCAGAGGCTCATTCGCAGAACAAATCACATTTTTCTACCGGGGAAGAAACGAATATCACGACACCAATGCCCGCATCTGGCGAACCTGATTTGACATGTTTTGGTGTTGATGAGGATCGTGGAAGGAACCACATGGACGACAGTTTTGAATTTTTGGGTGAAAGCACAGAACCTGCAAGAGACGAATGGGCAGGATGGGGAGGTTTTGAAGAGACCCCACAGGATGTTTCTATACTCCATGAGCCTCAGGAACAGCAGGCAAGATCGAACTACCCCGGAGACAGCGTTCATCAATTGAGTTACCCGGGTATTGCAACAGATACACAATCCCTGCCCGTGATAACGAATGAGGCAAATGAAATTGGAAGTAGACATTCCTCAAGGGCAGTTGGGTATGAAGATACTTCTACTCAGGCGTTCACAGAAGCCGGTTTTGAAACATCTGCTTACGCACCGAACAAAACATTTGGCAAGAGCGAGGGTACGAGCGAGTATATAGAATCCGGACTATATGAAAGCGAACATGTCCCAGGAAAAACTGAAGATATTGATCATGTAGATGAGTCTTATCCGGCCAACCAGCCCGGAACATCGAATTTTGCAGATGAATCTGACTTTCAAGTGTATGCCCCCAGACCCGGGCAAGTGTCATCTTCCTTTGCTCGGGGAGACGAAGACTCAAGCACGCCTGTCGGAAATGAGGGTACATCTCTACACCCAACAGATGCCTTAACTCCGTTTTCCGAAGACCTGAAGCAACCGACAAACTTGGCAGCGAAAGAATCTCACACTGACAACTCAAATCCAACTCAGTTTTCGTCGACCACGTCCGACATTCCAGAGGAACGGACTCACCTGTGCAAACCATTACCTGAAGCACAAAAGGTTCTTCATTCATTTGAATCACAACAAACATCTGCACCAGATGAGGCTCAATTTTCGGGGGCCAACTACGCACCAAGGCAGAGTTTTCCGGCTATACCGAGAGAGCATGGGGTGAAGAGAAGTATGCCCTTTATTGAACCTTTCCCAACCCCACCTCATCAACTAGGGTCACCTTTGCAAAGAACCGGGGAAACCGAAAATCCGTACGTCAGGAATGAATCATACACCGTTACGCCATACCAACCTGCACCAAATGGCTCCTCAGCTTCCTTCTGGGAACAATTTGATGTGGGTCAGCAACATGGGGAAACTTCTATAGACGGTGGCGTTACCGTGTCCAACGAAGCTCACGCGGCCGAGCTCAGCTTTCAATCCTATCAACCGGTTCAGAATGATTCCTTGCAAGGCTATCAGGACTCTGCGAAGCTCGACCCTGCGAGGGCTCCTGCCCCTCTGGAAGCTTCCGTATGTAATGCTTATGCGTTTGAGGACTACCGAAACTACAGTGCTTCAGCGCAGGTCATCCCGGAGACGCAGAAGGACAGTGCTTACCTGGATACCTCCATGTTCTCCTATCCTTTCTCTATAATGGATACGAATCCTTCTGGTGATATGATTCATCCCGGACCGCGACCTATTGTTTCGTGGAGCTTCGCTGGATCATTTGTGACCGTGTTTCCTAATGCTCAAGGCGATCAGTTGGATAGTGCTTCTTTGAATGAGAACAATCAGAGCAGTTCCGGCCACTGTGTCCAGGTCTTTGACTTAAACCCACTCGGTGCGGAAGGTACAAATGATGATTGGATTGCGGCCGCGGAAGCAGTCGAACCTCTAACCTATCCGGTTCAAGCCACGGAACTACAATCGTATGCTAAGATGTGCGACGAACTGTCTCAACTCTCGGCTGGACTAAGTGGTTCAGCAGCCGAAAGTCGCGCGGCTTTATGGCGCGTACTAGCGCTTCTTTGTCGCACGCGAGGTACAGAATGGAAAAGATCAGCAAGTCGCGCAGTTTGCGGTCCAACGAGTGTCCCTCTGTTTGGAAACAAAACTGAAGCATCTACAGCTTCGAAACAAATTGATGGAGGTTCAACAGGTTCTTTGCCTAAGGTATCTGAAGTCGGCGACAGAGATGTAACGAATGAAGTAGAGCGACTGCTCACGGAGGGAAAGGGTATTGATGCCGTGAACTACGCTAGAACTTCTGGGCTTTGGTCCCTAGCTCTAATTCTTGCAGGTATGATTGACAGAAAGCTTTACACATCAGTTCTTTGTGACTTCGCTAAGGGTACCTTGCATGAAGGGTCTGCGCTACAAACTCTTTGTTTCTCCCTGTCAGAAAATGACTCGGAGATAACCCGGCGGATTACTTCACCTGCGGGACTCACAGAATGGAGAAAAAACATCGGAATACTTCTTACGAGTGCCGCATCAATCTCGGCAGACAAGGAGAAGAGCAAACGGTTTATGTCTCTTATTGACCAAGTGGGAGATGCCCTTATTGCTCAAAATCATGACATCGTCGGATCCCATGTATGTTATCTTGTTTCAGGGCGCCTGGACTCTCTAGATCGAAACAAAATATCTCTCCTGGGTGCATATCCGAACATAGCCCCTGGACGTCCGAAGTCGTTTGGATCTCCAGCTGCTATACTGCAATCAGTGGTCTTCGAGGCAACACTTAATGTTCGCAGTAGAAAAACGTGTCCTCATCTCCTACCATTTCGATTGTTGCTTGCGCTTGAGATAGCATCGATGGGACGAGCTGAGGTTGCGCTGGCGCATTGCAACTCAATCTCCAAGGAAGTTCGGGCGATATTCGAGTCGGGGAATTACGTTGCAGCACAGATGTTTACGCCTCCGTTCTTGTCATGTTTAGAATCTTTTGAACAACAACTTCGAACGCATCTAGGAGTACAAGAGAAAGGTGAGAAATTGACCAGATTATCGGCCCTCGGGAAGTCCTTGTCGTCCGTTTTTGCACGCGGTTTGAAGGACAAGACTGAAACGCAATCATCTCAGGAGCATGGAGACCAAAGCCTGATGGCTGGTTCGCATTCGTTTGCACCTACGCATGGAGGGCATAATCGTCTTTATTCCTCTTCGGATCACGTTCAGGCCGGCCAACCACCGCATCTCTCGCTTGATTCCCAACGTGCAAATGTATTTAATCCAGTGCAGGTTTCCCAGTTCACCAACCAGTCGAGTGACGCCTTAGATCAATCTGGAAAGAAAGAAAAGAGTGGAAAGGAGAAATGGAACGACCTTGTACAGAAAACTGTTGGGCTTATTGCTCCTGCGGACTACGATTTATCTCCTCCACCGCCTTCACGTGTACCACCACCCGCATTCATGGGACAAGGACAGCCCTCAGCATTTGGTCTTGATGGTGGAGCTGGAGCCAGAGCGCCTGGACAAAATCTTGTGCCAAGCCACATGCGATCAGCTTCAGTTGGTGCTCTTCCGAGTGAATACTTGAATAGTTCTCAATTCGTGGACAACGGCGATGTAACAACTGGACAGCGAGTTCAATCATTCGAAGACAGACGGCAGATCAGCATTCCCCAACTCGATGCCTCGTTTGCAAAGGCAGAACAAACCCTATTTAATGGTGTTCCTGTGCAAAAGGCTACTAGAGAACAGAAGAGCGATGCGCTTGTTCATCGACGATCTGCATCAGATATGACACTGCAATCTCAAACCTCGGAGAAGAAACCTCCGCTACACCCAAAGAAACCTACAAGAGCATCAAAACAGACAGATACGTCCACCGAAAAACCACAGGCAAAGAAGGGATGGAGGGAACGCCTGCGAGAAAAGTTGACTGCAGCCTTCAGTGGACCTCCAAAAGCCCATATGGGAGAGGAAAACAAGTTCGTTTTCGATAAGCAACGAGGTCGATGGGTGATTGAAGGAGAGGATCCAGAGGAAGAGGAAGACGTTCCACCACCGCCTCCAGATGATGATAACATGTTTGGTAGTGAAGGAGGCAACGTTCAGAATAGCGCCAGCTATGATCCACTTCCAAATCATTTCAACAGCCGTCAGAACACCACCGCTCTCATGCGCTCTCACAGTGCTCAAGACGCTCATGACATGAACAGCTACAACACTTCTAACTCCCATGATCAACTATCGACCTCCTTTAATCCCTTGTCTTCATATCCTGGCTCCCTTGATAATGGTATTGGTGGAGATGATGGAAGCGCCACTTCCGTTGCCTCGGCTGCAAGTGCTCCTGTACCATACTCTGTTGCTCCGTCCTTTACTACATCCTCAGCGGGAAATAACAACAAGTACAGAGCAAGTGGAGGACGTCGCCCCAATAGAAGAGCCTATGTGGATACTTTTAACAAAGGAAGGCCCGCTTCGACTGTGTCGGCAATTCCGACGCCCGCGAGACCAGCAGTTCCAGCGTTTGGAGGCGTAACTTCCGCAACCGGAGGTGGATATAAGATATTCACACCAACCCCTGTACCGTCCGTGAGTACCGGAAACTCGGACACAGGACGTGAAGCAAATTCGTCTACGAGTATCGTGGAGACAAGTGACCAAATGACTACTACTGGCTCAGAAGTTTCGTCCACTCAGCAAGCACCAACGACAAATTCCTCCCATAGCGATGCCCTACCTCCGAAGCCGCCGAGTTTTAGGCCAAGCTTAGGATTAGGTAGGCAGCCTCGAATGATGGCATGATCCCATCGTGTTCTTCGAGACCAGTGAATTAATACAATTAGGGCCTTTTATACAAACTATCGATCAGATGTCAAATACGCTTTATGTATGATACTTCCATTATTGGAAGTTTGTCATCGTGATGTAAATGGGCGCATGCGATCCGCTTTCGCGTGGTGTGCCTGTCTTCACTTTCTCTTAGGGAAGCGAGACGGATCTGCGGTCGGGTCTCCAACGGAGGCCAGCATCTTTCAGGTTCTTTCAGGTAATGAAAATTCTCTTGATCATGTCACATGCCTGTGTTTGCTGAGTTCATCATTTTCACATCCTGAAAAATCCGTTTTGGTGGGACTTGATACTTTCGTTGAAACAGTTCCTGCATGATTGCCTGATTGGCAAGACCTTTATCTCCATACCACACTGCTCTCCACACTTCTTCCATAATCTTCTGGCGACGTCGAATTTCAGCTTCAGAGAAAGAACGCAAGATTGAATCAAGATGCATGATATCCCGTGGACGAACCCAAACAGCAAATGAGCCCCAATCTATCAGGTCTTCGAAAGCTAATTCCTGTGCCTCGGATATTACAACTGGAATGCATCCCATGAGCAGTGCGTAGTACGGTCTTGGACTCCACGGATGCCATCCTGCACATACAAGCATAAGCTGTTAGTTCCAGTTCATATCTTTATGAAGGAAAGTATTGAGCAGGACCTTTCAGCACGTACCTTCTGGGGCTAGGCAGAAGCGACTGTTCATCATGTCATTGAGATAAGTTCGGGATCGGACGCCTGTGATTCTATAGTCTGAATTCCTGGCGAATTCAGAGACGATGTATTGTCGAACCCCACCGGAAAAGTTCTTGCCCCTGTGGTCGTTAACGGACTGGAGTACGACCTGCACAACGGCGGCGTATGAGACAGTCAGCGGAGTTTGCACAGGGAGGAAAGAATGAATGGTGAATATGAAAGGACATTACACAGTTTGTTAGAACGATGCAAGAACGACCGGCCATGACGCAAAGAAGAAGAACTTCCGAGCCATGCTTCACAACAAGGATTTTGTTGTTCTGACTTACCTGACCACCGAAATGAGCGAGGTACGTTCTGGCATTGTCATGCGTTGTGGTGTAAACAGTTGTCCAGTATGGATGAAGATACCCACGCAGGTTGGGTGGTATGGTGATATCTTTATGGGGGGTGTACTCTGATGCTGTAAACTCACCATTGTGCACCATGAAAATACCGTTGTTGTACTTCTGCCAGTTCCCGGCGAGCCGAGCTGCAAAGCCTTGAGCAAAGACATAAACATGATCGCGTCCGCTACTACGATTCCAGAACGGATATTGATCGATAATCCAGCCCATGGCTGCCTCAAAATTTTGTCCGACACGTTGAACGTTGTTCGGTTGATGTTGTATTAAATCGCATGTTGCGTAGATTGGGACGTAGAAGAAGTCGGCTTCGTCCGGATTTTGTGTGCGAATGTGGCTTTTCAGAAGGAAGCGATGAATATGTACTTCACTTGAATAGAAATTAGTATCGCAGCGAGGGTCTCTTATAGGACCTGGGCGTTTTATGCTTTCTTGGACAAGATAGGCGTTGAAGATAGGTGGTATGTCGTAAACGAATATGCGCAATCTTTGTCGAGCGTATTGTGGGTCTGCCCATTTCTCTAGGGTTCCGACGAGTGATTGGGGTGGTTGCAAATTGTGGCGACGGGTGAGCCCGATTTGAAGCAACTGCAGTGACAAGAGAGCGACGCAGAACACGTAGCAAAAACATTTGTTTGATGTGAACAGTCGTACGGGAAAGCTTTTGTGCAGAGGTGGGAATCGTCGGCGAAAAACACTCTTAGCCATGATGGAAGCTGTTTGACTCGTACGAGTAGGGAACGCAGATGGCATAAACAGGTTGGAGGGATGTAAGAACCCCTGCGACGTGGGAGCCAAAGAGATGTGTCTTAAACAAGCTCTTGGAGTTCACATTATGTAAACGGTAGAACGCTACCCTTGTAGAAGTGGCGCTGCAGGGCACACGGTTTTCGAACAATGCACCGAACAGTACATCTGAGGTGCAGAAAGTGCGCGAGGTCCTACAGTGTCGTGAGATTAAAGTTAATCTGTGCCGTCAGAGAGGCCGAAATCGAAGAGTTGTTGTGGTGGATAACATTAGTTGACAGAGGACTGTATCTACTGACGTAGAAATTATGATGAGGATTAACAATGCCCATAGCTGGCTATTTCATGCCCAAATGGTTCATGCCCATATTGGGCGTGAAAAGGAGGCTGGTGCACGTCCTGAGACTCGGGTCAGAGACTGCTGGAAGCGATGGAATGAGCTTGCGCAGTGGCTGGTAGTGGGCATGATAGTGTGATTTTGGCGTGTCGAGTCGAGTCACAGGAGCGGCCTGCGGAGTATCGCGAGCTGAAGGGCTGGAAGAAGGGCACGGTTTAAACGAACGCTTCAACTAGATCGCGACCGCCGATTATCGAGCTGGTCTCGCCATGCGAGTGGTGATGACACGTCTGCGAGGCGCAGCGCTGAACTGGACAACTGGAACGCCAACGGCGTGGCGCCACGGCGCGAGGCACGGAGGAAGCGGCGATAGAGCGCGCCACGGCGACGCGCGCGCGGCGCGCAGCGAAGGTGAGCCCCGGGACGAACCGAATGGCGAAGCCGCAACGCCGCGGCGCGCAGCCAGCGGGTGACCGCCACCTCAGCACGTGCCACGTGGCAGACGGCGCGCACGCGCGTTGCTTCCGCGCTGACGTGAGCTGTCGCGACATGATCCACACGCCCGCGCACAACGCCGCGCACTGCGCGTTGGCGCAGTCGCCGGCACAGGCAGCGCGCCACTCGCCGCGTAGCGCCTTGCGCCATTGCTGCGTGCCGGCCGACTTGCCGCCGCTCGTTCAGTGTGTCATCGTAGCCGCCTCTTGCGCACCTCCGTCGTCGTCGTCCCGCCCATCTCCCCTTCCCCCCACCCCGTCATGCGAGCGCCGTCGCCGTTCTCGTGGCGGCGCCACCGCTCGTCGCAGCCCGCCGATGCGCAGTCCTTTTCGTCAGAGTCCTCATCCATCCCGTACCATGCGACGCCAACTGCGCAGCTCTCGACACCTACCGCCTCCACCAGAGATCCCCCCTCCACCCCCACCCGCTCCCTTTCGCAGCCTTCCACATCCCGCCTGCCCATTTCCCGCGTCCTGCGCCGCCCCGTCCATCCCGACTCCGCCGACGTCACGCGCAACTCTACCAACTCCAGGCATTCTGACGTCTTTCCCCCGCAGCGTTTGCATGCGTTTGAGCCCTATCACCCGTTGTCGCCGCCCGACTCACGTCGCGTTTCTAGTGCCGTCACTGTCACGCCCCCGGCTTCTTTTGACGTTACCTCCCCGCCTTCGCCGCCTTCCGCACCGCTTCCGATGCATCCATGGCGCAAGGGACCAGCTTTCCGTCGAAAGCACAACGCGCACACAAAAGCCGCTCACCCCGCTCCTGCAGACCCGGTTTTCGGAGTTGGCCAGCAGAAGGACGATCGTCCACTTCGCGAGGATGGTGAGCAGGTGCTCGTCAAGTTCCTCAGGTCTACATTAGGGCCAAAGGCGCAGGGAATTGCAGTCAGGCTCGTCAACAAGACACCGCTTCCCTCCCAGTCTGCATTTACCTATGTCATCACCCAGGGTTCCGAAGATGAAGACGTTGACATGCTGCGCGCCCAGCTCATGTCTGGAAGACTCTTGGTGGTGGGAATGCGGTACGCCGCAACTGCCTGGGCCAATCTCTTGCTCGGTGATAGGTTTTTTGTTGCCAACAATCGTCAGAGACATGAGCTGGTGTACCGCCGTTCCACGTGCACCTGTATCATATGTAAAGTACGAGCAACTGAAAGGCCCCGAAGCATCGATCAAGCGGATCCTTCTGGTATGTCCGACGACGTGTCCATCATGAGTACGCCCGCACCCCTCGCAAGAACACCTAGTCATTCCGCCATGGCCAATTTCGTCGTTCGCTTCAGCCTCCCAGACAAAACGGCCCTCAGTCGTATCGGGGCGTCGTCGTCATTCAGGGAATTGGAAATTGGCACTGTTGTTCGGTTAAACTATCGAGCCTCAGCGAAGCTCAAGCTTACTGACGATGTCAAAGAGCTCCTCGGACATCTTGCGTACACTGGACCTATCTCTCACGAAGATATGTACAGAAAAGTTACCACCATTGGCGTCCATTATTATTTGTACAACAAGGGTAAAAAGGAGCGCAAGGTATACATTCAGGGTGAGCTCGTACGTCTGCCAATCAATGTTGGCATCATCAAGCTCGGCACCCAGCCAATGTACATGCCGGAACTTGGTGCCACTTTCTGCCTGCATCGAAAACAGATAATGTCAATATACGTTGGAGAGATTGTCTTGGAGGGCAATTCGGTTGGTTCTTTCATCAAGACTGGAATTTACTATTATATTGGCTTTGGCGAGGAGAAAGGTGTTTGCCCAGTATATCCAAATAAGACTCTTGGTAAGGCCAGAATATTGGGGATCAACGAATTGCTCCTGCATCATCACATGGTCGATGATCTAGAAGTCAGGTGCGTATAATCACTTTCTTCTGAGCCGCTAGTGACTTGTTTTTCATTCTTTTCGTCTCGAAGAGCAATTCCGTCGTTGTCTGCACTGCCGGGTCTAGTATTTCTCCGAGCATCGTATGGGCTTTAGCAGTGCCAGGACCTCCGGATTTTGCTGAAATTACTTCTTTTCTCGGTGATAGTGCTTCTTCTACTGAGTTGTATCCTTATGTACATATCAAATAGTTTCTTGTTGGATGCAGGGCTTCATATCGATGGAGAGCGAATCGATAGAAACCTAGCTAATTCGTAGTGCTTTACGTTTATAATTAGCCAGCTTATCTGCAAAAGACTGCAAAGAACAAAGTGAAACTTTAGCGAAGACTTGTCGACTTCTTTAGAGGGAGTTCATCTTGGGGGAAGTCTAGTCGTAACGCTTGTTCAAACGAATTATACGTATCTGCATTTTGCAAAAAACCTACTGATCATCGACAGCAGAAGAAAATCACCTTGGATTACCTCTCATCCCCCATCTTTCCGATGCGTTGAGGTTTATCTCTATCATCTCTCTCTCTTTATGAGCACATATGAGCGTAAATCCAGCTTAGCGTGGAGTACTTCGGTGTAAAGAAGCGTTCTCTCGCCAGAAAGACCAGTATTATTTCGGGCTATTTCCTGATATCAGAAACAACTAATCCTTACCGCTCGTCGCCATGTGTAAGTTATTGCACAAGACTGTGTCAGACGATTGCGGACCGAGGCGAATGCTTGCCCGAGCGAAGCGAGGCCAAGCTCTCAGCGGAGGTTGGTCCTGTCCGACAACATTAAAATTGTTTCTCCTTGTTAACATGTGGGCACTCGCTTCTGTTCCTGAAAATAGAGATCATCCTCCGTTGCAAAACAAGATTTATAAAGCAGACAACAGATATCCTTTACTGAACGGGACCGAGTTAAATACTGTGCAGAAATCGGCAAAACTGATCTGATCATACAAATCAAGGGTAACATTCGCAGCACAAAAGTCTCCATGTACAAGCGTCTTCGGGATATGGTAGCGATCGCTACCCCTGAGGCCTTTTCACATAACCGTTTTGCATACTTGATGAGCACATCTTTAGCCTCACTCGCATTGAAATGAGTTGCATCTCCAGATTTGGCAATATCTTCAGAAAGCACAGTCCCACTCTGCGTCGAATGTCATTTCCGGCACCATGCTCTGCAGCTTGAGTACATTCGTGACCTTCATACCAGACTCAACAAACCTATCGGCCATAAAGGAATTCATTGCTTTTGAAATGTGAGCACCCTTGAAAGAGATCTCGGTTAGTATTCACAGGGCATGCATCCTCCAAGAGATGTTGACTTTGGTCATTCATCAGCATCCATTTTCTCCCGTTATCTACGCCGACTCGAGTGGAAGTCGTTTACCGTACTTCTTGACAGCAGCAAGGAGGCTCAAATCTCGTCATAGAAAGCACCAGTTCCAAAGTAGAATACGGAGTTGCAGGTTCTTACGGCACGCAGTACACATCCTTGTGCTTTGCTGGAGACCTGTTGAATATCATGGGTGAATGTCTTGTAGCCACTACACTTCTAATCCAAGAAGTCGCTTTTGTAAACCGTTCAGGGCGCGAATACAAGGGCAGGGATAATGACGGTCCATATTGATCAAGACTCTTGATTCAAGAGAGAGAGAGAGAGACTTTGATTTATTTTGTGCCTGGCGCTCTACACGAGGCATTTGATAGACCCAGTGCCTACCGGACAAACCATTGCATGGTATCCCATGTCGTCTAAAGTTTGAACTGTGTTATACTGCGACGTAGCACAAGCGTTGCATGGAACATTTCCGCCAAACATCCTCTCACCGATACGGAGCTTCACCATTGTCTTCCATAATTCGGGTGCCACCGTAGGATTGTAGTGAGGACTTGGGTGAGATGTGAATGAGAGACAAGCTTCAGGTTATGAGCAAGATCGGATTCGTGCTACTTTGAGTCGCGTTGCAGTGGCCGTTGAAGTCCAGTTTGGAGCTTTGACGTCGTATATTCGATGAATTATGGCTTGTTGATAAACATGCTGGAAGTGCAGCAAACGTCCTTTGGCTTCTGCGGAATGTCGTAGTCTCAAAAGAGAATTCTTGGCCCAGACCAAACCGTAGTTTGAGAGCGCTTGCCGTCCTCGCAAGAGCAATCCTATACGTGGGCACTAGTTGCAGTTGATTCTAGTTGCAGTTCTTGATTCAAGAGTCCCGAGTCGGTACTCGTTAAGTGCTCAATACTGTCAAAGAATTCCAAAACTGGAGAAAATATGGGATCCCTCTTTCTATCTTGTTCTCTCTTTCTCTCTCTCGCATACTGTCAAATATCGGTGCGCGGGGATCTTGCCCAGATCTTGCCAACATCCCCAACAACTACGATGCTTCCCTCAGGACCGAGGGGCACACTACATTTAGAGGCTGCGCCGCATTGGACGTCAAAGAAACCATTGACGCCGCCCCTTTCGCCCTTTTCGCGCAACCCTCATTATCATTGGTCGGATCAGGCAAAAGGACCAGCGCATGGCCTGGATCATCACCTAATCCCAGAGTAGTTCCTCCGAAGAGTAGTCTGGGAAACCTCTGTCCAGAAGCTCCGCTGGAACTCTTCCGTCGAGGGAAAATTCAGGGAAACGGCGGTGAGCTCTTCTTCCGATACCACGCCTGCGACGTACTGCATACGTTCAGCTAGACAGGGCTCTTTTGACGACGTACCACCAAGGTCCGCATGGGGTACTGATGAGTTAATCAGCTGCTTGGACGGGTTTAGCGACAACGGGGGATCCTGAGCGGTCCACAGAAACCTCTCGGTACCTGTCAATGATTCCTCTGATTAAGTGTCCAAAACGAGAAACTTACTTGTATATTCAGCAAAGGCGATGTGTTTCTGATTATCAGCTCTTTTAAGGACCTCGCACTCGGCTCTCAAGAGAATCAATCGGTATGCATCATTGGAAACGTTTTGCACATTTGCACAAAGGATATGCAAACTGGCTGTGACGACGTCATGTAAAACTGTTGGAAGCCCCGTTTATATGATCTGTGAGAACATCGCCGCTTTTCGGATGAAAAGCTAAGGCAGAGTGGCTTTCCATCATGATAAGATTTGAATGATGATGACGATTTGTTTTGTTTATTGCTTAAGAGGGCCGTCCAAGCCTGACCATTTACAGCGCCTACTCGAAGCCTGCTGTTTACTCCACACGGTGGGTTTAAACAACGTACAGCGACGAAGAACTCCGCAAGTGTGCACACAAGCGCAATTGCTGAAGCTCCAGCATTTGTGTGGGGCAAACAAAACCCCGGTTCGTGGAGATGAACTTATCTATCTTATAAAACCTTTGATAATGCCTGCGAATGCAGGTGAAGGATCTTCACTAAAGGCAGTATTGGACAAACGTATGAAACTGAAAAGTACAAGGATAGTGCACATCTTTTGATGACACACATGATCATCACGAGGTTCTTGAGCCGTGAGGGCAGGGGCGACACGTCAGACATAACCTTACCTTTGTACCAGCAACCCGCTTTGCAGTCTAATCCTCTTCTGCTCTACTGCAGATAGGTGTGAGAGATCTGCAAATGGTATAGTGCTGCACTGACGGCTTTTTTTCATGGTTTGATTGAACACTACGAACGGCAGCTGTGCATTTGCCGTTACGAAGGAGAAATGACTCATTCTAATTTCGTTGTATCTACTGGGACGCTCGCATATCATGCTACACACACCTCGAGAGCAAAATGGACTGTTTTGAAGAAAAGATGTGAGCAGAATAATATCTCTTTCTCCAGCTGATATTTGCTCCACGCCAAAACGAGCCTCAATCAGTTTGAGAGAGTAAGCCTTTTTCAAAACTTTTCTTCACGGAAAACATACCGAACGTTGAATGATCGAGTGAGAGAATCAGGAACAGTGGGAGCAGTACCCTGAGAAAACAAAAGGGATTGCATACGAGCAACATCTGCGGTCTCCCGAGCCGTTGAGATGCTCCTATATCTCGAATCAAACATAGCCATTGTCGCAGCTTGTTTCACTTCAGCTGCCATTTGTGGTGGCCCGCAAAAGAAAATACCTGCTGTGGTTCCGTTCTTCATCTTGGATGTGAAGCTCTTGAAAATCTGCTGCCAATTCGGACGTCCATAATTGTCTCGGAACAACAATTCTCCATGAAAGGAACCCGGACGTCGTGGAAGGGACTTCTTCTGATTTCTTTCTGGGTTCTGTTCTCGAGTTATGAACCTATGCAGACGAACAAAAGAAGAGTTTCCAACTGTTTTGGAAAGCTCTTCAATTAGCCATCGGTCATCATCCCGGGTCTTCGTAGTCCATATAAAATCTACGGATTTGGTTGTTTGATAGGATTTCCGTACCGTGTCAGAAAGTAATGCTCTCCGGCCAACTATGCGAAAATACCGGAACAAGAACGTCGTAACAAGCACGGGCCATCCAATATTGAATTCGAAAGTCGCAATATGGCCGGTTCCCGTGCCTTTTCCAGCCAATGCCATGATATCAAACACGAGAGGCAAACATGACAAAGGCAACAGGATGAACCATTCTTCAATAATAGCACGCCTCTCAGAAAATAATTCCGATAACATTGCAAACAGGAGCATTTTGAAAAAGATGCTCGAGAGGATGGCATCAACCCATGTAAAGAAACGGTTACGAAACACATCGGTTCCTTCCCCGACGAAGTCAACCATTGAGAAAGCTACGGCAAGGAGACTCATTGACAGCCGAGTGAGTAAAAGCCAAAGCATGAGAGTATTAAACATTGACGTACTGGCGAGAGTATACAAAAACTGACTCCTTGTTTGAGTCGGAATGATGGAATAATCTTCATGATCCCTTGATCTAATCATGTGAGGAGTTTTCTTAATATCGGCAAGAAATGGGCGTGATTGCCTACGCGGACGTTTCATGCCGTCAAGGAAAACTGTTCTTCCGGCGTCTTGTATATCTGGTCCTCTTATGTCGTCTTCTCCGCTCTCAGATACGGAATTTTCCGAGCGCCACGAAGATCTAGAAGTCACATCGATTACATTGTCCTCTTGGGTCCTCCGAAAAAAATTCCTGGTTATCGCTTCATTGATATCTTTCGTGACGCTGCAACAAGAAACAGTTCTTTTGGGTCAGTTCTCATAAATTTGGCTTTCGACTGCAGCTAAGCCTGAAAGACATGACAGCAACTTACCTGCAGAAGGGCGTGGCTCCTACGCCACCAGAAATGAGCAGGATTTTCTCATACTGTCCCACATGTTGAGCTGGAGCTCCGTAGGGTCCCCTTATTTTCACTTCAAACGAATGTACTGGTTCTCGGGTTTCTGGGTGGAGTCCGGCTTTGCAAAGCTCATGAAGTTCTCCAGTCCAATCACCGACATTCTTAATGAAGAAAAGTATGTTTTCTTCGTGGGGTGCAGACGCCATGGTGAAAGCTTTGATTGTGGAAAATGGAGTGAAACAGCAGTGGATGTTAGAACAATTAAGCGCATGTGGGAGTATTCGGAACGGCTACCCCCGTGCATTTTGAGTCGATAAACTTACGATGCCACTGAGTACGACTTATCAGCGGTACGCAGAGCTCAGCATACTGACCAGCACGATAACGAAACGGCCTAGGGAAAGATAATCGAACTGTGTTTGATACAAAGACAGTCAGAATTCTTCAAAATCGCGCGTTTAAGTCTTGGGTAGATTGTCATAACTCACTTACTTCCCCTCCCTGAACATGGTGACGACACTCCGCTCCGACTCGTACATATAGGGATGCATTGTTTTGAAACGCAACAGTTACTGATTTGTCTATGCAATAGAGAACTATCGGTACGATTACCCACCTGTACGTGTAAATCACGCCATCATAGAAACCATGAAGCATAAGTAATGGCAGAAGTATTGCTGCGCCAAAAAGATGGACGTAGATAAATCTCTCATAATTGGCTCGTCTTGCTGGTGCAACCGCTGTAACGAAGATGACCATGAAGATGAAAAGTAGAGTACAGCCAGTTATGAAGCAATAAGTCCACTTTCCAAACCCTGGCGTCCAAAATTTCCGGGTGAGGCCTGCTATCGAGTGAAAGATACCATGGAATACGGCTAAAATGAACGAGAACACAGCCACCAGTATGTGCATCTCGGGCATGGCATGATCCAGTGGCAGCAACGAGCCTACAGGAGTAGAGCGGAGCAGTGTTAGTGTTCTCCGTGAGGCGAGCAACATTACAACCGCAATGTTCAGGTTGAGAAGAAAACCGGTTCCTCTCGCGATTGCAACGGTCCATGCCACAAAGTTGTCATCTTTCCAGTTCTTATATTCTTTTACGGCCGCAACGAAGAAAAGGACGATGTTTCCGAGGCAATAGCTGAGCACAAAAGTGTAAGTTGGACTATAGCATTGAAGCTTTGCGTCTATTGACGCGAGAAATCTGAGCGTTTGTTCACGTTTTGTTTGTGGACTGTCCGTAGTTGTTGGAATCATATCGAGAAGTGGGCAAATATGTGAATGATGGATTGAACACGGTCACTAAGACTGCGGAGTGAGGGTAGTTGACCTTCTCTAGCGAGCGGGAAAATGCTTTGATTGCCGTACGTGAAAGTTCAACGGAATCACCGTTACTAAGGTACGAATGACTGCGCAGTATGAAACGTCGGCTAGGAATTCTAAGGAAGGATGGTCGAGCTAGGTATTACAAGTATACGCAGTCTTCAGGCAGTATAATGACGCAAGTTGCAAATCACAGAAACAAAACGACACCCGTTTAAGGAACGGTTGAATTTGGGAATCATGCGAGCAGAGTTCTCTATGGCACAGTCCTTGACATTCATTGAAGAGCAGACTTTCGTCTGTTAGTCTACGTTTGACGGGTCTGTGACACACCTGCCAACCACTCCACAAATATTGCGTGGCGGAACACCGTGTGTCGCCGCGCAATATTTGTGGAGTGGTTGGGGTTGTGCGAAATGTAACAAAATTGGGTACCGGGTACATAATCATGATCATCAGGGGTATGACGATGACGATGATGATAATGTTGTGCCCCATGTACGCTTTGTACTCAACTCAAGTGTGCTTCCTCTTCTCTACTGTAGGTAAAGGGTTACCATCCTGTGAATGCAGAGGTGGCGGAAGTCAATCCACACTACCGATAGTCCTCTCTCCTCACAAAGGCCAAGCACTGCTGCGGCGATGTCTTACGGCCTGTGGAAGTGACTGGGCCTTTCTTTTGAGAAGTGGTGTTCCTGCGAGTTCGATATCTCCTTGGACAGAAAGAAAACTGTCGGGACTCGTCGAGAATGAATCAATTGAAACCTCGAATAAAGAGGAACAGATTTTTCGAGCTTTCTACAAAGGTGTGGTTTTTGTCCTTGCAAAAACCGTGATGATGATGGGAGATCGTCAGCATGTTGCTATTGTGAAATACACCTGAGTTGAAGACCGCAAGTTATTGAAGGCAGTCCTGCTGAAATTCGTTCCCGATAACAACATTTGACGTGATGGAACGCACTGCTTTTGTTCCGTTTTCCTCGTTTGCACCGAGATTCCGCCAGTCACAGAGGACCGATGTGGCTGCTGAGAAACCATACGTCCTACAAATGGTAACTCCAAAACACATCCGTCGGTCTAACGAAATCAAACGTCTTGAGCGTCAACTTGAAGAGCTCCGCGCTTTGCGAGAAAAGCTGGGGAATGAGAAAGTGGCAAACGGTTCTGATTCCAAGCCAGAACCACTTGTAAACGAGGTGGAAAATGTTCCTCCCACACCGGACGCCCAGTCTTCGCCTCAAACACCTATGACGGACTTACACATTGGGAAGCATAACGAAGGGAGTCGTTTTCTGAGCATTTCGAATGTCGAATCTGACGAATATTCACCGCGTATCTTGACTATCGCTGGAAGTGTACCTGAGCTTACTACAGGTCAGTTTCAGAGTGTGCCGTCACTATCAACGAACAAAAGACCGGACAAAGGGAACGTGGTGATTACGAAACTACCAAGAGACTATCGTGGTGCGATAATGGCGTTGCCTGGATCAGACGTTCTTCACGAATGTGGTGATCCAGTAATAGTTCTCGCCAATCAAAATGAGGTATCGGCTACATCGCTTCCAATTGCGGAGGAAGACCTTGTCGCCTTAATCGTAGACAGAGATATGACTGGGAGAGCTTTTGAAAACAACAACTTTTACGTTTGGGATGTGCAAGGGCATATCCGCGTGGGATGGACTGAGGAAGAACCGCATTCCAGTCAGGCGAAATGTGTTGGTCAGGTTGTCTTCGGCGTAATGGAAATCAAGTCGGAATTGCGTCAGAAAAAATCATGCTGGGAAGAAGAAAACGAAACTTATATGTGAGTTTGTGCTGAGGCGAAGCAAGAGATCTATAAGGTAGGATGTCATTCACTATCCCAAGAGAGGACTTTCCAAATGAAATAGGGAGATAGACACACATTACTCAACATGCTGTCACCACTGCATCGACACGACAGGTTCCATCTTGCTCACTTGATTCCACTATAGCCCATCGAACTGGCTCTCCCTCAGCGTTCAAAACCTCTTCAATATGTCGACGGAGTTGAATGCATGTTCGACCATCAACACAAAGGGTCTTGGAGATAAATTTGAGTTCCATGTTGCTCCACTTCTGTTTGCGTTGCCGTTCCGCCGTGTCGTCCAACACTGCTTCAATAACAACTGAACGCTTCGATATCTTTGTAGCGAGAAACGCTGTGCCGCGCCTCTGCACAAATGGAGTGCGACGTCGAAGTAACGGTGAGTGCACACATGCATGACGTGCGATGAAGGCCATATCTGCTCTTTCTTCCTGATTTATCGGTAGTGCAAGGCAGCTTCTAGGAAACGAACAGAGCCCAGCGTGAAGTCAGACCGCTTCGTATTCTGTCGCGTTGACTTGCTTTATCAAAAATGTGTTCGCGCTCGTGGGCAATTTGTAGGGTAGCGTTCTACCGTTGTACAAGGTAGCGGGTTGGATACCGAGGATATCACGCCGGATCTCCCATAGCTTCACGCTCAAATCGATCACGTGTGAGCAACGCTTTGCCAAAGCGCCAAGCTCAAAAACTGAAAATCTCCAAACTGCGAAATCCATTTTGGCGAAGTCAAGGGGCAAGATTCGACAAGGAAAACACTTCTGTCGTAGCCATTTGTAATCGTGAAGTTACCAAACAAATCGAGCGAAACCCCCTCGATCCTTTTGAGTCACATGATAATATTCACGGGGTCTTCCAGACATGATTTGAAGTATGCAAGCCACTGCGCACCTACGGCTCCATCTACAACACGATGGTCACAGCTCAATGTTACGCTCATGACTGTTCTAGTTCCATAGCCATTCAGGGATGATTCATCTGGCACAACCTTTTTTTCCGAGTTTCCTACTGCCAAAATGGCCGCTTGCGGCGGGTTCACAATTGCTGAGAAGCTGCTCACTCCAAACATGCCAAGATTGCTGATGGTGAAAGTACCACCCATGAACTCTTCAGGTGCCAGTGCGTTTTCCCTTGCCTTTGCTGCCAGCTGCTTAACATCATTTGAAATCTCTTTCAATCCTTTTCGATCTGCGTCCTTGACGATTGGGGTAATTAATCCTTGTTCCGTCTGTACTGCAATGGATATGTCCGCAGCGTGATAAGTTCTAATTTTATCTCCCATCCATTGTGAGTTCACTTCCGGCACTTTACGTAGGGCGGCAGCAGCCGCCTTCACGACGAAGTCATTCACACTTATCTTATATTCGCCGTCTTTCGCCTTTGCATTGATTGCACTGCGCAACTCCAACATTTTATCGACTTCGCACTCGACAGTTAGATAGTAATGTGGTATGGTCTGCTTTGATTGAAGCAGCCGTTCAGCCGTGACTCGCTTATATTTGGAAACTTCAACGTCGGTATACATTGGCATTCCTGGTAAATGACCCACACTTGGTTCAACTGGTTGCGGAACGCCATGGACCAGTGCGTCCTCAACATCCGCCGCCAGAACACGACCCCCTGGTCCAGTTCCAGGAATTGATTTGAGAGACAAACCCGCATTCGCAGCAGTGACGCGTGCTAAAGGGGACGCCAAAACTCTTGCACCCGTCAATTGGGATGCGACTGCTGCCCCTGTAGGAAGCCCAGGCGATTTTGTAACGGGTGGAGTCGAAGGTGTTTCCTGAGGTTCAGGCGTTGGCTCTTGTGGCGGGGCTTCTGGTGCGGCCTCTGGAGCGGTATCATCTGGAACATAGTCCTTGAAGGCCTCGATATCTTCCTGTTCTTCTACAACAATTGCCACTGGTACTCCAACAGGAACATCTGCAGCACCGTCCTCAAAGAATACCTACGCGAACAAGAGATTTTGTTATCCGTGAGTTAGCTTCAAGTACATGTTTCGTGATTTCGGAGTGTAAAGAAGCAATTACTGCAACGATCTGAAGTTCAATTGTTGCCATCATTCGAAGAGCAGCATCAATAAGACAAAAAGATCTCACCTTACCTTCGCGAGGTATCCATCATCATTGTATTCATATGATCGGGTCGCTTTGTCGGTTTCGATCTCTGCAATTACCTCTCCACCTTCGATTTCGTCCCCAACCTTCTTTTTCCATTCCTGAATAGTCCCGACTTCCATCGTCGGAGATAAGGCGGGCATTCGAATGAGCTTGTGATCTGGCAAAGAGGAAAGAGCTCGTATGATCGCCCATCGGTTTGGATAGATTCGTGTGCTCCTCTGAATTGCTCCTCGCAATGCTGGTAGCAAGATCATAGTGGGAAGGAGATACCGATCCTGCTCCCCCGGTTGTCAGGGTAGAGTTCAGTGGTATCAGAAACTGAACCAGTATTTCCGCTGCTCCGAAGAGGCCTATGCTTCCGGAGAAATCGCCTCAGCTATGATACTTGCTCGTGCTTTTATTGAACACCGACGGTGTGTACACCGTGTTGCTCGATAGGGTCAAATCCGAAGCTGTCGCAAATGCATCCACACGTATGTACTGTTGTCAATTCTTACAAATCTGCTCATCATTTGACTTCGTACCGTACAACTGTTGTACTACAACAGGCCCTGGATGTACGGTTTTGATACTGTACGAAGGCAGAACGCTTCCCTTGTACAGTTACGTGCATTCGTCATCAAACATCGGTAACATTACCATTGGTAGAACGCTACCCTTGTACTACCAACCTCCAATCCCCAACCCCCGGATGCAGATTAGCGCGATATCTGAGCCCATCGCGTTATCATGGATAAGGTTAGATTGTAAACCGTAGTAGAGCTACGGAATCTTGTGACTCTTCGCAACTGAGAGAAGTGACACATCTTTCGCTCATCGAATTTGTCAAAATGCTAAAGCTTGGTCTGTGTAAAACCGGGAAGTACCATTCCATTCCTGAGTTCAAGTGAGCAGGATATCATCTTTTCAAACTTTTACCACATCTGCTTTTCCGCATGCTTAATTTGCCAGAAAACAGTCTCATGGTAAAGTGCAATCACAGTAGACATCCGTGTCTTCACAGGAGATCTATCTGGAGCGCGCTGAGCGCAAACCAGGCTGTAGCATATACATGCGACACATCATCCGACTTGCTTTCGCTCACCTGAAACCGATGATCGTGGCCCAGACTCAATAAAGATGCTAAGTCTACAATGCGCCAACTCTTGAAAATTAGTTTAATCTTGGTTCAGCTCGTGCTCTTCGGTTTACGCAATTGGTAATCTGGTGGGTATGACTTAAAGAGATTACCCAGCGAGTGATATTCACGGAAAAAGACCAAACACTTCGTGTTCGATTATTGAGCGCCTTGTTCCAGTCGTGCCTGAGTTTCAGCTTCGTCACGGGCTTTAAGGGCGGCTTTCCTTTCTTCCCTTACGATAGCTTTCATCTCGTTCACTCTTCGCATATACCTAAAAGAGCGATGAGAAGGAGACCTAGAGTTAGAACAGAGATACTGAGGATTTGAGTCACCGCAAATGCGGGATATGGACTAAACTTACTGGTCGTATTGACACTTTTCATACTCATGACGTTCATCTTCACAACGAAAAGGGAGGTAAAAGTTTTTACGACGACACTTGTTGAGAGGAATAAGCTTATGAGCACAGAAATCCCTGAAGTCGATCGGGATCCCTACCAACGAGATATTCCATTGACTAGTCAGTTTCAGCACATCGATACAAAATCTCCTCGCTTTTGGTTTCGCCAGTTGAATTGAAGCTTTCACTTACGATGCTTTGCCATTTCTTCGTCGGTGCACTGCATTTTCGGTTCGACAACTGTTGGAAAGACGATGAGGTTAGTCACACAGCACCCTGGTTTCGACGATCCACATCATTCGATTCTTCCGAATGCGATTGCGTACCTTCGGAGTCTCCGCCCATTCTGGATGAGAGTTTCAAGATATCACTGTTCCAGTCGAGGTTGTGGCGGCTGGATTTTATACACCGCGGCGAAAGTGAATCTGCGGCGCTCGTGCTGACGTAGATACCCCACCTGCAATCACGAGTTGCTTGTGCTTTACTTGATCACATTGCTAGATACTCGGTAAAACTTTTTCGTAGTAAAAAAATGTTGTAAAATTATCGGCAAAATAAAGTTTTAACTATTCGTAATTTACGAATCGTAAGGAGACAATTGGGAATTCTTCGGTTCAAATTTCCAAATGTGGGAATGGTCTAGCATGGGTGAAATCAATGATGGTACAAGTTACGTACATGCGTACAAGCAAGGGTATATGAATACCTTTGGATACCTGTACCGTCGTACCCTTGTACCTTCGTAGTTCTCAATAGATCGAAGCAGCCGAAGCATAAAGAGCTGCATCGCTGCTGTCTTTTCGAGTTCGAGTTGTCCTTCTTTTTCTGCCCATCACAATCACGAATTAGCTACTAGACAAGCAGAAGCAGGGCCTCGGATTTGGTCTCCTTCAGACACACAATGCAGATGAATATTGGTGCGGAGTGATATGAGACAACTGCCTTTCTCAGATCTTGATTCGGAATTCGCCTGCTCTTGTTGCAAAATCAACCTGACGGAGAACGATGGATGAGATAACAGCGGCTTGGAAGCTCTGCACAAGCGATTTCAGAGCGACTGACAGCAGCTCTGTGACTCTTAAAATACCTCTTCAAAAGCTTCATCGCTCTGGTCGTTCTCGGGCGTTCCGCCTTTGGCTCATTCGCTCAGAGGAAAGAGCCATACGTGAGAAAGTGGGTCCGCTTCTCAACGAAATTTGTAGTAAAGGTTCATCAGAGAAACACGTACTACATTCCATATCAGAGGCACATCAACATTTCATCACCGGTTGTAACAGGATATCTGAGCTCGAGAAGATTAAAGAATGTTCCGGATGCACGAGAGTATATATCTTGCGGAGCAGGGCAATTCTCAATGAAATGGTAACCTCTCAGTTTGCGGCGGCAGTTTCAAGTGTTCTGCGACCTCTCTTGCCAGATTATCCTCAAGACGAACAAGGACCTGACCGTGCTAGGCGTTTCTGTAATCAGCTCGTAGATCTTGGGTTTTCCGAGGTTTTGGAAGATGCTATAAGCTCAGTGGCCTTTGATTCTATGGACACCCTAGTAGAAGAGAAAACATCGGGAAATACTACGAGGCGGGCATTGCCAGATCTCATTAATTGGATGCATAAATTCGTTGACGAGTGGATGGCACCCATGCTTCCCTCCACTACGAAAGAGTACGACGCCACAGAGGACGCCAATAGATACCCGAAATGTGGAGGCGTTCAGAATTTCCGCGCTCTTCAACTTGTGCATTGGAAAAAGAGGCTTTTCTTCAGGTTGCATGAGAGCGTTGGTCAAATTCGAAAAGAACAACTGATGACTCTTGTAGAATCATACCCCCAAAGTTTATCGGCAGTTGAAGATCTGAAGGACTGCCTTTTATCCACGGATCAAAAACCGGAACTCATGAACGCTTTACGAGAGCAATTTGTTGAAACATGGTTGAACGTCGGTACTGTTACGTCAGAGATTCTACAGCAATATGTAAATGTCATCAAAATGTTGCGCTTTCTTGATCCGAGTGGGGTAATGCTTGAAAACGTCAGTGAACCAGTAAGAGAGTATCTGAGAAGAAGGCCAGATACAGTGCGTTGTATTGTCAGTGGGATGACTGGAGAAGGAGAGCTTTACGAAGAGCTTCAGAGAGGACGGCTGAAACGGGATCATGATTCTGAAGGAGATGTGCACATGTCCGGAAACGGTCCGTTAGACCGAAAGATTCATGACGACGAAGATGAAGATTGCCAATCTATAGATGGTTATTACAATACGAATATGCGAATCGATCTCGAAGATTACGAGAATTGGGAGCCTGAACCAATTGATGCTCCGCGGAAGGGCGGGAAGTGGAAACCTGGAAAAGATGCCATAGCAACATTGGTGACAATCTATGGTACCAGTGAGCAAATTGTCAATGAATACAAGGGACTACTGGCTGACAAGCTCGTCACTAATTTCGATGTAGACCTTGACCGAGAGTACAAGACGTTAGAACTACTTACAGAAAGGTTCGGAAAGGAAGCGATGCATGACTGTTTAATAATGCTGAACGATATCAAGGGCTCTAGGGCAGTGCTTAGAACTGCACAGTCCAACCCATTAGCTCGCACCAAGCTCGGTAATTTCGAAGCTGTCGTTATATCAAAGGAATTCTGGCCTAAGCTCCAAGAGGAATCAGAATTCCAAAGCACACCACAAATCGAGGCACAAATGGAGATGTACAGCGCCTCATTCAAGGATCAGAAACATCCAAGAATGCTGCGATGGCAGCACGGAGTGGGCACTGTTTCTGTCAATCTGGAGTTCGAAGATGGACGAAAGGTTGAAGCCAATGTGACGCCAATCCAGGCAACCATTCTGTCTTATTTTGCTCACTCAAAGAAGCAAGCTATTCGAGAGCTTCAGAGTTCGCTGGGGATCGATGATGAGGCTTTTATTCGACGCAAGATTCAAGGTCTTGTCAATCTAGGCCTAGTCAAGGCGGCAGACGCGAGCAATACGACGTACGAAACTGTTGAGTACGCGGCAGATATGGATTCAGCTTCTGGTGGTGTAGAGGACGACAACGCTCAGATTAACGAAGGGGAGGGTGATGACGATAATCTGGAAGACTCTCAGATGTCCGTTTACGAAACGTACGTGATGGCTATGCTTCAGAATCTGAAGCAACTGCCATTAGATCAGATTCATAGCATGTTGCAGAGGTTTGTTCAAACCCCTGCGTATGATAAAACAGAGGCACAACTCGCTGCGTTCCTGGCGCAGCTTGTAGACGAGGAAAAGATAGAGCTTAGCGCTGGCTTGTACAAAGTGAAAAATAAACAAACAGCATGATACTGCAAATTTACTTATCTGAGCGAATATTCTGAGTACTCTCGACTTGCGATACCTATGAATTCAAGTAGATAATCAAGAAGTGCCTGTTGACGGCACTTAGACAAGATCGGCACGTATCTTTGAATAGGCATCGGCGACATTCATCATTTCCCGGAAATGGCCAGGACTTGTTGAAGGTATGCCATCGTGTTTTGTTCGATTGTCAAAAGCAAGTTCGAGGAAATTACCGCATGGATACGCGTTTGAGATGCACAAAATGCAAGGGGAAGGCAACGATTTCTTGTGGCTACTTATCAAGAGGTGCCAGAATATCTTCCTTTTTCTTGTGGGGAACCATTGATGGGTCCGGTAAACACGGTGTCGTCTTCCCTCTGATGGCAGCAAGCCACTTGTAATCCAACTTAGAATAGCATGGTCTTAACTTCTCAACAAGCCTATCTACAGATTGTTCTGTGTCAGAGTTCACAGACGTGTTCTTGAGAACGCAAAGAGCCATACACCGGCGAATGCCCAGTATATGCCCAAGCTCCGTACCGTTTCCCGATAACACAACCAGATTAGCGGATTTTACGAAGCACAAGATTGGAATGTGAGTTATAAGAAAAGCAGGTGTTACATCACGAGAAACAACGACCAACTCTGCGCTATTCCGCTCTAAAGCGCGCGTAACCTCGTTGATTCCCAATAATAATCGCAGAGGTTTCTTTCTCTCGCTTCGTTCCCCTTTTCGTCTCTCCTTATCTACGATTCTTGTGCCTTCATCAGCCAATGCTGTTAGTGAAGGACGTGTGTTTCTCTTTCCGAATGGTTCTGGAAACTGCTGCGCAAACAAGTTCAATATTGCCATTTTCGTGCCCGCTGTTGCGAGGGGAAATGTCAACGCAAATGGAGACGACAGTACTTGCTTTGAGCCCCAGATTTTCTTCTTCTGGATTTTACCAGAAGGTTGCTTATTTCTCGTAGAGGTCACTTTACTTTCCTGCCTCTGGATTGTAACATAAGTTTTTTCCTTAGTCCCAGAAGCGATTGTATTTGGCTTCGGGGCTTTACTGGAAGGTTCTCTTCTCGTTCCAGAAGCCTTTTTGCTTTGCTTCCGGATTTTACCATAAGATTGTTTCTTTGTATCAGAAGCCCTTGCATTTTGCTTCTGGTTTTTACGGGAAGGTTGTTTCTTTGCTCCAGAAGTCATTGTAGTTAGCCGGCTGTCGCTAGGTTACTTCAGCACGTATAAAGCCGAGCGAACGAAGGAGGCCTTCGCATACCTCCAAAATAGCAACTGCAGCTCGATTGCGTCACGTGATCTTGGGCCCGTTCTTCAACAACCCTCAATTCATCGAGTGTTTCTGTCGTTGCAACCCGAACTTTGACTTCTACCCTGGCATGTCTACCGTACGGGGGGCATCATGTTTTGGCGCGTCGACGCTTGCAAAGGAGCTGTCCCTGAAGAACTGCCAAGTTGCTACAGAGGGTATCAAGTTCCCTTAGTACCATTCTACGATTATATTTTGAAATTCTATTGCTTTTTTAAAATCTACCGTTGCACATGAGATTGTAATTTCTGAGCCGAAGGTTCTCGTCTGGGAGATTTTGATCACCCTCACCGTTCAGATTGCGTTTCTCCGCTCCCTTTTTGGCTTCCTCTTCCTCCTTGTGTTTGAAACCGAGCCCGATACGTTCTCAACTGAGCCCTTCCTTGGCGTGATATCTTTTCAGCGATAAGCCACATACTCTCCGCGCTAGCATCTGAAGAGCAGTTTATACGAGTTCCTGCGAAGCCGAAGTCTCCAATGGAAAACGTTGCGTTCACTGCCCCTTTGTCCATCGGGGTTTCAAAGCTCAATGTTGGGTTTCAAGTCTGCACAGGACGAAGAAGTTCTACCACCTTGTACAGGAAAAGTAATGTTCGTATGGCTTCAGAGAGAATCCTTGCGAAAAAATCCGCTATAGTGGACTCGGTCAAGGAGCGTTTAACTGAGTCTCAAATGATTTTTGCAGTCCCCTTGGATGGGTTCAAAGTGGCAGACGTCTTCAAAATGAGAAGAGAGCTCCCTGAGGGGACGATTGCTAGGACGGTCAAGAATTCTTTGATGCGTCGTGCAATTGCAGAATCGGAATGGGAGGTTGTCGGGGATTTTTTGCAACAGTCTAATCTCTGGTTTTTCGTAAAGGAAGATATCAAAGGATCTGTTAAGGCTTACGAAAGTTTCGCGAGGACGGCAAAAAAAGCTGGCATTAAGGGTGGTGCGTTTGAGGGTGAACGATGTGATGAAGCTGGTATCCAAGCCATTGCAGCTTTGCCAACAAAACTTGAGCTTATAACGCAAGTTGCGGTTGGTATCAGAATGGTCCCCACCAAAATTGGGAAAACCATCAACGCTATTCCGACAAAGGTCGGGAGAGCTATCAAACTGGCAGTCGTGGACGAGGAAGAGGAAGGGGATGCACCTTCAGAGTAAGCCCCTTCCTTTCATCTTGGCCATATTACGTTTTCCATTTCATTCGCTTTGCAGTAAAAGCCTGTGATCTCGAGCTTCTCAGCTTATCCGCTTAGCATCTGTTGTCAGCAGCTGCAAGATAGTGCTGCCTCAACTGGACGTTTTCCAGGCGGTATGCGATGCAACCCTGCTATATCGTCATGTATCTCCCACATCAGCGAATGGGGTGACGAATGTTCGGATTATGTGGAGTCCCTTGGGCCCAAAGACGGCACCTGCTTTAGTTTCAACAGTTTAGAAGCAAACTAAATTGCCTTGTGCGCATCGCTGCGTATGCCGAATGCAAACTGAAATAGAACAGGATCACGAAACTGATGAAGCACGTTTGTAGGAGTAATTTCGGAGACTTTCCTCTGATCGAAGTTCAGATATCATCAACCTTCAATTACGAGGTTGAACTTCGAGAAAAGTTTGCTTCAATGGTTGACGTAAACTCTACAGAAAGCTATCTCTCCTGTATAATTCTAACTTTTGAGGATACTGTCGAATCAAATCTTGGAGGCTTAGATTTCGTCGGCCAGAAACTGGCCGAAGTCCTTCTGGATATCATCACTCCTAATTGTGCCTGACGAGAACAAGTTGAATATCAAGACAATCGGTCTATTACACATTGACGATATCAAGATCTTGGACCCTGTAACGCCCATCAAACCTAACCTGTGAAACGTCTTGGTGCATCTTATTTCGAAAGGTAACGTAACATCAAGTTCCAGAAAGAGCAGAGGATAGGCTAATACTGGTCTCATTGCCCGAAATATCGTGCTCAATGCGTATTACCTTGCCAAACTCCATCATCCCCACGCTTCTGGAACAGTAATTTCGTTCATTCTTATCCACCTCTAATGTACATACCACAACACTGGTAGGTGCATCTGTTCAGCAGGAAAGCACACGCACCATACGTGAGTAAGCTCCGTGTGGAACAACTGAACTACAAAAGTGTCCGGCCAGACAGCAATTGCACAAAGACAACGTTAGCTGTAGTAGCTCCGACACTCGGAACAGAAGAAGGGAGGTATTCAAAATACGTTCTCAGCTCTGTGTTGGCATTGCCCAAATAATTCCTCGCTGCCACTTTTAAGAGGCTTTTAACTCACTTCAGCACTTGTGCGCTGTCGCAATACTTTCGAAGAGTAGTCGTATTCCATTGTAGCACTAGTCCCATTGTATGCTTTGCTCACGTCTGAGTTTTGTGAGACGGGTGACAGACATTGTTTCAGAACAGTTTCAGAACAGATTATCAAAGACTTTTTCGCTACAAGATGTTATACGTCAGTAACCCCCCACAACGACTGCCTGGCACTTGGTCGTTTCAACTTCTAAACCTCAGCTGCTCTCCCTGTTACACTCCGCTTGGCACATTGGAGGTTCTTGCCAACGACTCACTGCTACACTCCATTTTCATATTACATGGCCATATGTAATCGCCTGTTCTCAGTCAACTCTTTCGTATTGAACAACAGATGAAGTGTCGTCAACAGCCAAGAGTATGGAACCATCATCAGAGAAGGCACATTGCCGCACAAATTGCGCACTGTACCGGGATTTATCCTTCGGTGTTATGGTGCACAGTGGTTTAGATGGGGTTACAGCCAAGTCAAACACGCTGACCATACCCTGTTGTAGAGATATCAATATACCGGAATTATTATAAACGTTAGCTTCGACGAACAAAAAAAGGATATTTGTTTTCTAGGGAGAATATTTCTTACCTTATCGTTTCCACACGCAACGAGTCGTCGGAAACGGTCCATAGAGAATCTAATAAACCATACATTGCATACGTCAAGCACGTACTCCTCAAGAAGTGTGTATTCAGTTGCAGGAGAAGCCAATGATTCTCTGTCCTTTTCCGGTTCCCACAGTATCATTCGATTGTGCACAGATTTGCTCAAAAGCAATTCCCCAACCCACATCACACAATCCACATAATGTCTGTGAACTTTTCTGGTGACAAAATAAGGAAACTGGCTTATTGGAACCTTAATCTTTTTTCTCGTCCCGGTTTCATCTGTATAGATATGCGGATCTTTGGCCCCTAGGTCAGCTGCTTTGTGCGATTCTTTGATACCCTTCACTACATCCTCATTGTCATAAAAATCCCATAATCGGACACTGTTGTCTATACCACAACTTGCAAACCTGCTGCCGTCCTGACTGAAGTCAAGATGCACAACTTCTCCGCGGTGTCCCTTGAGCCCGCAAAAGATCGCACAAGTTGCACCTGTTCTCAAGTTCCACAGTCGCAATGATTCATCCTTTGACGCAGTTAGCACAAGAGCTGGATCTTGCGGATGAACCTTGATATCGTTTATTGCGTCTCCATGGCCAGTTAGAGAATCACGTAGGCGGAAGTTCTGAACATCTATAACCCGAATGATCCCTTTTCGACCAGCTGCGCAAACCCAATATTCATGATTCCCAGTTACGTTAAACGTCCAGGCAACGCAATAAAACTGCTCGGTTGGATCAGAATCTTCATAGAACTGTATAAGCGATGGTTTTTGTTTATGTACAGCCTCATATATTCGCACGGTGTTACCATTACATGTAACGAATAAGTTTCGCCACCTTTCTGGGGTTTCTTCTTCTACTTCTGAACCGTTCTGGACCAAGTCCAGAACCTCATCTTCCTCGAGCTCTTCCTCTAATGTCAGCTCGGCAATACCCCGCAGGCCATGGTGCAGTCGTTGAGGAGGTCCATCACCTTTCCAAAGAGCGCCGCCACCCTGCATATGGTAGTATGAAGGTTTCCATGCAAACTGCACCCCGTAAGTGGACTGGGGTTCGTTTGAGTTGTCTTCCAGTACAGAAGACACAAAACGGTATGTCCCTTTCCTTGAGAACGACCGTCGTCCTGGAGAGTCATTTCTCTTTGGCATCGCGTACTCTGGACTGTGGGCTGGTAGAGTGCTTGATAGTAGCTCAAAAGTTGATACCTTCTGCTCATGTCAAAGAGATTCACTTGTGTGATGCACCAGGAAGTTGATCCTTGCACAGGAGATATGTACCTGTATAACAGACACCGTAGTAAAGCCTGCTGCTTGCTTTTACCAAGGGTAAGCGCGGGAAAATTGCGATCTTCATTAATTTTTAATTTTTTGCATTTACCGTTATGGAGTACGGATATTGCTATCTGGAGAGACTTACAAGGGTAGGGGGGTGTCTACATCAAAAATGGACGAGTCTGGTACTGTCGTACTCCATTCTGGTTTGGAGTCCAGACTGGAGTATCATACATTGATGATTAAAGGTACAAGGGACCGCTACCCTTGGGTAGAACTGTACCGTCGTACAAAGAACCATTGCAATCAAGTGAAAGCGGTGCGAGCTTGGCAACTTTCTTCACTGATTCACAAGACTTCTTCAGAACGAAACTTGTTCTTCTTGATTTCAAAGACATCGAAGCGTTATCTGCTTCGGAAAAGATGCCCTCTCCAGGAAGGCCAAGAACTGTTGTGGAACTTGTCTTATAATCTGTGATAGTGACATTCTCTGTCTTCTATGGAGGGAAGCGTGTCTCTGCGAGAATGATTTGTTGTAGGATATCTTAACACGACATGCCTACTGTCCTTTTTGACTTCAGCAACATATTCAAACCGCCTAGTTTTGGCGTCAACCCAAGATGCTGCAGAAACGCTGGAACATGTCCGGTGCAGAACTGAGCCATCACCTCTGCTCGACAAGCGGCTCGACTATCGACAGAGATAGCTCTGTTCTGTGGAAAAGGTCTCTAGAAACTTGATAACATTTCGCATGATGATCATGACAGGAGGATCGTACGCAGACCCACATGCCTGGCCTCAGGCGCTTGTAGCACGATTAGACACGACATTCCCGGTCCCTATCCTTTTGGGATGCTCTCCATAACTTGTCTATTGTCAGGAAACTGAGAATTTCCTTCACCTTCACTGGGCTTCGCGTGTGCGAAACTAGCTGCTGCATCTTTTTGGTTGATATCTAAACACTCAAAAAGTTTCAAAGTGTATGGGTGGAACTCGAGCTCTGTGGGTGGGAGTGTTTCTTTGTCAGACAGACTATGCGGTGCGGCAAAGGATTTGAAGTCGGTGACTAAATCTATATACCGTGCCACGTTTGTGCTTGCCATGGACAACGACACAGCGTCCATTTCTTCGACCGTAACCGGAGTGGTTCGATGAGGGTCACCTTGTTCTGTTTTTAAGATAGACAACCACTCGAGGTCCAGATATATGCGCCTTTCTTCTCCTTTTTCTCCGGATTGAGAACATTGCGGCCGAGAGCATTGTGTTGGGATGTCGAGCAGCTGGACGAAGTCCCGGCGTGGGAGAATTTTGTCCAGAGCTAGAAACCTAGTGCGTGCGCCTTGATCATGCTCGACTAATGCCGCGAACTTGACATGCATATGTGCCGCAAACCAATACGGCGGCTGAATAGCACGCAAGAGTTCTGTAGCGCCAGGATTTCCAAAAGTCCCATTTTCGATTTCATGACGAAGAAACGGCTTCGCTGCGAGAAGCTTCGAAAGATTACCGTGACGCCAGATGCTTCGTGGCCAATCATGTGAAATGAGGATATCCACTGGTTGCCGAAGGCGCAAAAGCCTCTGAACGTCCTCTTTCCGGGTATGATAGACAGATTTGATCTGATTCTTCGGGTACGGCGGCTTTTCGAAGCGTGGTTTCTCATAGTCCCGTTCAGTATAAACGCCGCTTATTCCAGCGATGCGCAAACCTCCGAAGTTAATGACGCCAGCATTACCAAGAAAGTACATGTTTGGTGCCACAAGGCCTCCAAGTGGTAATTGTTGCAAATGGTTAGATGCTTCATGATTACCACCGACAAATATGGTCGGGACGGGTGCGACAGAGGAACCGTTATAGTATTTCCAGAAGGAGCCCATATCACGATATTTTGGGGGGCATGCCATACACGCAAGATCGGATCGGTTACGCATGGCTTGGAAATCACCGGGGCAAATGATGAGATCCACAGTGGTAGACTGATGTTGTTCCAGCTCTTTAATTGCTGCGTAAAGACTGTCCAACTCTCCGTGGGCACATCCGACGACGGCGACTTTCATTTTTGCACGGGATCGAAGACGGTGAAGCTTCCGATGAGGCGGAGAGGATGATAGGGAAGCGAACGGAACCGACGAATGGCGCTTTCTAAAGCGGATCTTTTTCGGAACGCATACGGGTGTCCAGAGCGTGACTGCTGAACGGATGTTACTCATATGTTGAGAAATTCTTGCATCTAATGCAAGCTATGGATCGTTTCGGCAGTATCGCAGAGCTCATCACTTGATGCCACTACAGATTAAATGATGGTAACCAACAGTTTCGGGAATGGGAGTTGGTCGGTGGTATGTCGGGAAAAGGCGCTTGCATGGCAAGTAGCGGTGAACAAGCGACACTCTGCGGATCACAACCGAAGCCAGCAGCTTTGTTGACCTCTGTACAAGGCGCACCTAACTTCGTAAACGCGGGTAGCGATTCGCACACCCAACACTCCAGGGCGAAGAGGAGCAATGGTGATCTGGTGCGGAACAGGGATGAGTCATCGGGATAACCGATTCTCATGGGAGGGGAAGAGGAAGCTTGATGCTACTTTCGTACCCTTCGTACATACTATGCAACTTTGACGGAAGATTCGTGCTGTAGGTTGATCTCGCCAGGTGCATTACGTGTAGATACTCGCGCGGAGCAATCACGTGTCGCGCACTTGCGGATCGCCGCGGCGTGTCGCTTTGTCGAACAGCGGTGCCAGAACGGCTGTCGTGTGTCGACACGCTGGTGTCGACGATGATGAGTGGTGGCAGCACGACCAGAGCATGGCCGTTGCGTTCAGAGGCTTGGTGCACCGCAGGTTTGGCGCACTTGCGATTTTCCGATCTTTGAGATTTTGCCATCTGGCCCAATTCTCCTCCACGTCATTCGCGTTGCCCAATGCGATAGCGCTCAAAACTGCTCACAACCTGCCTAACAGGCGCTGCGAACCGCTTATCTGAGCCCTGTCCCACGTTAAAAGCCCTCGGGTTCGCTCTTGGTGCGAAGAATTGTTTTGTGACAGACTCCGAACAACTTGGAGCTCATATTTCACATTCGATTAGTACACTATTTCTGAAAGACATGAGTGCTCAAGCGAGGGCTGTGGCGTTCGTACCGGCAGCATTGGCTCGCACGTTGCGAAGCTCTTCTTTTGTTTCAACTCATCTTACTGCCGTCAAGTCTCCGAGGGTGTCCGTCTTTCAGAGAAGGGCAAGAATAACAGCAGTTTTGCAACAACCCGCCAACCCCACGAGCAAGACTATGCGGCGCAGACCACCGCCGCCCCGAATATCACCGCCAGCCAAGACTGATGCAGAGAGCGATATTGAAGACTCTGAGAGTTTTTATCAGCTCCCTCCCCCAGAAATAGCTCGCTTGGTGGATGCCACGGCAGATCCTTACGTGTCTCTACAGCCGTCGTCCAAGGAATGGATTGTCATGCTTCAAAGACCCAACATGCCCCCTATCGCAGAAGTGGCGGCGGAGGAGTTACGCCTCGCCGGATATAGGATCAACGCCAACACATATGCACCCTCACGAGCCGATTACTTTATTGGTATGGCTTTGCAACGAATTGATGACCCCGAACGAATACAATTACCGGTTACTGGTTTGCCCCCTGCACCAGGGGGCTCACCTCATATTGAGCTGGGATATGTTCGATGGGCCCCTGATGGTTCCAAGTGTTCTTTTTGCGTTTATGATCCTCTTTTTGGTTTAGAGCTTTGGGTTCTGGACGTTACAACCAGACATGCGGTTCCTGTACTTCCTGGCATGCGTTTAAATGCTGTGTGTGGCGATCCGTACACATGGAGCCCAGATTCAAAGACTATAGTTGCAAAATTTGTTGTGGAAGGACGCTTACCTCCACAAAAATCCAGAGTGCCACAAGGTCCGCTGGTGCAGGAAAACCTGAGCTCTGATCCTGCTCCGTCTCGTACGTACCAGGATCTTCTAAAATCGAGGCATGACGTTGCTCTATTCGAGCATTATACCACTTGTCAACTGGGAGCTGTTGATGTCGAAGCTTGCGAAATGTACCCCTTGGGAGAGCCTGCTGCGTTCAAGCATGCATCTCCATCACCTGATGGTTCTTATCTTCTTGTCGATGCTATGGTCCCGCCATATCACTACATGATGCCGGCCGGAAGATTCCCGCGAAAGGTTGAAGTCTGGCACGCGAAAAGCGGGGAAGTTGCTTGTGTGGTTGCAGAAATTCCCTCACAAGACAAGATTCCAATTGCGTTCGATGGGGTAGGTGAGGGACCAAGGTCCATTGGATGGCGTGCAGATGCACCGGCGATGTTGTACTGGGCTGAAGCTCAGGATGGAGGTGATCCCAACCGGAAAGCGGACATTCGAGATTGCATCTTCAGTTTGCCCGCACCTTTCACTGGCCGGCCTCGACGCCTGGCGTCTCTCCCGTGGAGATATGCTGGGATAATATGGGGCTCAGATTCCGTCGCGCTAATCTCAGAACGTCGATATCGAAGTCGTTCGGTGCGCTCCTATCTTATGGCTCCTGGGTCTGTTGTCGCGACCTCAGTTTCTTGCGATGATGTGCTTGATTTGGGACAGTTCGAACAAGATGGAGCTACCCCTTCTTCCCAGAGCAATGGCTCTCAAGGGCATATTGCGACTCAGAACGGCGCGTTTCAGGATAATGAAACATCAAACGGCGTTGCAGAGAAAAGTAATGAAGGAAATGGTGTTGAAAAGGCATTTGTCGAAGGCAACAGGGTAGTGAGAAGTAGCTTAAACGGGAATGGAGTGAGCACAGGTGCAGAAAACGGCTTGGCAGAAACACACGAACAAAATGGAACTGATGACCACGATTTGTCAGGACCCTGCTGCGCCCGAGCGTGTGATTTGAGTCAATGGGAAGCTCCAAAACGTCTCATTATTAATATTAAGAACTGGGAGGATGTCTACAACGATCCAGGTAGTGTATGTACGACACGAAACTCTTATGGGAAGAGTGTGTTACGACTTATCTATCCCATTGGAAGAACTGAGCACATTGAGGAAGGTGAAGCCATTGGTAAACCGTTTTTGATGATGCTGGGGGCTGGTGCGTCTGCTGAAGGTAACAAGCCTTTCTTGAGCTTGTTTGATACCGTGTCTGGCAAGCAGACAAAAGTCTGGCAAAGTTCCCCGCCGAAATACGAAGCGATTGCAACCGTACTGAGGGAGGACGAAAGCACTAGCGCCCCACTTGAAGTACTTATACGACAGGAGACGCCGCATGAGAATCCAAATTACTTTGTGCAAAACGTGAGCGGTGCCGTTCAGAAAGTGTTCACAGAGCTTGCAGAAGAAGACGATGAGGTTGCACATGTCGTTGATACATCGAATGCTGATAGTGCTCTGCGGGCAGTGACGAAGTTCCCGCATCCTGCACCTGATCTAATAGGTGTACAAAGAGAAATTGTTCAATACGAACGTGCCGATGGTGCTCGTTTGAACGGATCTCTGTACCTTCCTCCTGGATATGATCAAGAGCGCGATGGACCACTGCCCGTGTTTATCTGGGCTTATCCAAGGGAATACAAATCGAAGGAATTCGCTGGTCAAACACGAGGGTCTCCCTTCCGATTCGTGCGCCTTGCCAGAACCCCTTTGTACTGGCTGACCAGAGGTTATGCAATTCTGGACGGGCCCGAAATGCCCATTATTGGGGAAGGTGACGCAGAAGCAAATGACACCTATATAGAGCAGTTAGTGAGCAGTGCAGAGGCGGCTGTTGACTTTTTGGTGAAGCGAGGTATTGGGGAGAGAGGAAGGATAGCAATCGGTGGACACTCGTATGGAGCGTTCATGGCGGTGAATCTATTGGCACACGCACCAGGCTTGTTCTGCTGCGGGATTGCTCGGTCTGGAGCTTATAACCGGACACTGACGCCTTTTGGTTTCCAGAGTGAAGAGCGAACTCTTTGGCAGGCACGAGATGTTTATCAGAACATGTCTCCCTACATGTATGCGAACAAGGTGGACAGCCCGTTGTTGCTAGTACACGGTGAGGCGGACAATAACCCCGGCACATTTCCGATGCAGAGCGAGAGAATGTATCAGGCGCTCAAGGGACACGGGAAAGTGGCGAGATATGTTACGTTACCACACGAGGGGCATGGCTATAGGGCCAGGGAGTCTGTTATGCATGTTTTGGCGGAGATGACAACGTGGTTGGACAGGTATTGCAAACGGGATAAGGACAAAGTTCCCGGATGAGTTCAGGAAGACTCTGATTATTTTAAGTGTAGACTCAATTTACTTGTAAAGGGATATCCTTACATGATATCACAAGGAGAAAGAAGAGCTGAAGAACGCATGGGATGTGGCTTCAGAGGTTTCAGGCTGGTACTTTGCCTGAGCCTCTTTGTCGAGGAAGAAGTGCGATGAGCTTTTCAAAGACCTGTTCGACTCGTTGAGTAGCATTCTTAAGGCGAAAGCATGCCTTTTTTTGCGGGTCGAGGGGTACAACAAAGGAATCCATATTAACAACTTTTCCCTTAGAGCTGATAAGTCTCTGCCCCAGCAACAGGCTTAATTGGGGCCAGCGCTGCATCTGGAGGCATCCAAAGTCTCACAAAAGTATTATCAAAACCTAGCCAGTTCTCACCTTCGCAGCCGAAGAACTGAAATTGTTCTGGAAGGTCTTGCGGGACCACCACATGTTCTAGTGCATGTCTGCAATACGAGGCTAAATGCATATCTCGAAGAACAGCTGTTTCTTGATGCTCAGCAAGAGTTGAGATGATCTGTGTGTGCAGCACATCATGTGCATCCTATGTAACAATATACCCACTAAAAGCCTTCGTCTATGGTGAGCAATGAACATTGCAGGAATGGCATGAATCTGATGTTTTTGGATGTCTGCGACTAATGTTAACCCTCTATACGTTACCCTTCGAGTCGAAGGCTTCGACAGGAGCCTGTCGGGAAAAAGTCGTTCAGCTGATCTGTGGTTCTCAGAGGACAGTATATTTGCAGCAATGCAGTGTTGAATGTTGGTAGGAGACGAATGTGGAGATGGCGAGATTAAACGCTGCAACGATCTCCATGCAAATGATTGCTCCAGACAGTGCAAGGTTCGATGAGCGATGGTGTTGGACGGCGGTCTCGAGAGACTGCACCTCGCCGTGATGTGTCGTCCGCAATGGACGGCGCTGAAACTGCGGTAGGGGAGATAACCTTTTTAAGCTTGCAAAGTGTTTGAGCTACCGAAGGTAGTAACATTAGTTTGAGCGTGATGGTGGTATTTTTGTCGAATGCGTACACCTTGTACGATACTGCTCCTTGCCGTTGTGCGTAGAGGGGTAAGTGGAATATGCGTGCATGGGTTGATTGACGAAAGGGTTAAAAGGCGCTGATTTGGGCTCAATGACAAGGTGTTCTGTGGGGCTGCAATTGTCCCCGGCTTTAGGCCTTTCGTGGGGGTGAATGCGCAGCTTGTGGCTACCCTGGATACAATCGCGCGCTATGATAGCGCGCGAGTGTAGCCAGGATGGCGCATGACACAGATATTTTTGAACATTGAGCGCAAACGGCATGCTGGAGGAGCGCCAGCTGAGAGAGAAGCAGATTGAGCGTATCTTCTGATACGCGGCGGCGAGCGTGACGCTGAATTTAAACTTTATTGCCAGCGGCACGCCGTGCGAGACGAACAAGCGAGCAATGGCTTCGACGGCGCGCGCAGCCGTTCTGCACCACAGGGAGCGCGCGGCGATGAACAGGCGCGGCGGCGGCGGCGCAATCAGTGGCGGCGGGACGGCAACAGGCGCTCATAACATTTGCTGCGCGCGCACACCCTGTGCCGCGACCTGTGGCGATTGGCCAACGTGGCCGCACGCGCAGATTTTGCACATGTCGCAAGCGCAACGGCTGGTGGAACGGCGCCGACATTACAGAGCTTTCAGTTCGCTGGGGAGGCGCGCGAGATCGGCGCCACATTCTGGGTGAACGTCCGAATGGCAACCTGCGCTTCTGTAAGGTGCAGCTCGTCACGCCCACCACACACGCCGTTCGCCTCTGCCGCCCGAGCCATTTTGGTCGCCCTGCCCGTCACTCTTATCCCCCAACATCCAGCGTCCCCCTCCTACCCGTTCCCTTCCCCCCCTGCGCCATCCCACCCGCACCCCCGCAGCACCCCACCGCCGCCGCGCTCCCCTCGCTCGCCCCCCATGTCCTTCGTCACCCCGGCTTTCGCGCCGGTGCACGCCGTCACCGCCTCGCGATCCTTCTTCGGAGCGAGGGCCGTTAGCGCCCGCAGCACCCCCAATGTGGCGCTTCGCATGAGCGTGGGCGGCAACTCCGCCAATCAGCCCGCCAAGCTCGCCAAGATTGCACTGCCCGCTTCCGATGTCTCCCGCCCCGCCGATGCCGCCCGCGTGCAGGAGAAGCCCGTTGCTAACGTTTTGCCCGCCACCAGTGGCATGGGCGCTTTCGACCCTCGTATCAGCTCCACCTTCACTGTCGTGGTCGCCACCATCGCCGGGATAATCTTCTCGCGAAGGAAGCGCGATGAGAACAAGGATCTCGAGAAGCTGGTCGGCTCCCCCATGGCCATGTCCGGTGCCACCGCAGGCAACGGCTCTTCCGCTCCCAAGACGTTGGGACAGCGCCTCAAGGGACTCATCCCACCGGAAAATGAGAGGAAGAAGCTCTTCCCTCTTGGTCTCATGTTCTTTGTTATTCTCTTCAACTACACCATTCTCCGCGATACCAAGGATGTGCTTGTCGTCACAAGCGCTGGTGCCGAAATCATCCCCTTCTTGAAGACCTACTGCAACCTTCCCGGTGCAATTCTCTTCACAATCGGGTACTCCAATATGTCCAATGCACTGTCGAGAGAACAGCTCTTTTATGTTTGCATCGTTCCATTCGTCCTCTTCTTTTTGGGATTTGGTTTCTTCATTTACCCCAACCTCGCCATGCTCCACCCCGTCCAATTTGCCAATTCTCTTGCTGCAAGCCTTCCACCTGGCTTTGTTGCCCCGATCGCTATTTTGAAGAACTGGACCTTTGCTTTGTTCTACACTCTCGCTGAACTCTGGGGTTCCGTCGTCGTTTCGTTGCTCTTCTGGGGCTTTGCCAATGAGGTCACCACTGTTGACGAAGCCAAAAAGTACTACCCGCTTTTCGGTCTCATGGCCAACGTCGCCCTGATTTTCAGTGGTCAGTACGTGCGCTTCGTGTCTGACATTCGTGCCAAGTTACCGCCGGGCGTTGACGGGTGGGCTCTTTCGCTCAAGTATCTCATGTCAATGATCGGTGTTGGTGGCGCAGTGATTGTTGGATGCTACTACTACATGCAACGGAAGGTCTTGACTGACCCGGATCTGTTCGAGCCGAGAAAGCAGAAGTCCTCTAAGCAGAAGACGAAGCTGGGTCTCGTCGAGTCGGCCAAATATCTGGGTCAGTCCAAGTACATCCGTGATCTTGCCACCCTTGTCATTGCGTATGGTATGAGCATCAACATTGTTGAAGTCACATGGAAGTCACGCCTCAGGGCCGCTTACCCCGATCCCAATGCTTACTCAGCGTTCATGGGTAACTTCTCCACTTGCACCGGTATCGTGACGTTCACGATGATGCTTGTCGGCCGCTTTATCTTCCGCAAGTTCGGATGGGGAGCTGCCGCTGTCATCACTCCGTTGGTGCTTGGTGTCACCGGTCTCATATTCTTCTCTCTTATCCTGTTCTCTGGCACCGTTTCTCCGTTCATTGCGGCCCTTGGTACAACCCCGCTCATTGCTGCTGTCATGATCGGTGCAGCTCAAAATATTCTTTCGAAGAGCTCCAAGTATTCTCTGTTCGACCCTTGCAAGGAAATGGCATACATTCCTTTGGATGTGGAACAGAAATCGAAGGGTAAGGCTGCCATCGACGTAATTGGAAACCCTCTCGGAAAGTCTGGTGGAAGTTTCATCCAGCAGATTCTCATCTTCTCCATGGGGTCTTTGGCGGCGTCTACACCATATTTGGCTGTCATTCTGTTCGCCATCATTGGCATGTGGCTTGCTGCCGCTCGGTCGCTTGACAAGCAATTCAGCTCCTACATGATGAAAGAAACTGCACCCGCGGCGGAGAAGAAGGTGGGTGCGGAAACGGCCGCCGCTGCAGCAGAATAAAGGGAGATGTTCGTTGTTCCGATGTTTTGAATGAAGACCTTTTTTAGTGCAGTCGATTGTGGATACTTATTGCGTAAGCCGTTTGGATATTGATTCGTTGGTGTTATCTGTGGTTTGTATGAAGCGGATGCTTTATTAGTTTCTCATTAAACCGATCGTTTTGGTGGGCGATGCTGATGGTTGCACTGTGAGCATCTTCTTCGCGAATGCCACACTAAGTAACATCAGTTGTATCCCCTACTTTTTTGAATGACATGGTGCGTTCCGTTCATGGAAAACGAAGTGTCTATTCCAGCTTTGATCTTGGCTCGATGTATATGATAGATGAACTACGAAGGTATCGGAGGCACCAACGCCTGTGTCCCTTTGTGAGATAGTCGAAAAGGGCAGGGTAAGAATAGCGACACTACAAGGGTAGAAATAAAAAAAGTGTTTCACGGCCCGTGAATCACGGGTAATGCAAAGCTTTCAACATGATGATATGAAACCGTTTTTGGAAAAGGATAGCGGCGCATTCCCACCGAAGACGGGGAGACAACGCAAAGAAATTCATACGTCTCTTCTCGCAAGGGCCAGGCCAGCTTCGGGAAATCCCCGGCCAACCCGCGGAAGGTTAATGAGTTACCTTTGCTTTCGAGGAACAGCAATCCATTACATTTTGAAGCAATTAGATTGCTGACGCCTCGCCCCACAAAACATGATGATCATGTTCTTCTTTATTTTGGATAACAATCTTCAATTACTAGACTGCACCTAAACCTTTAAACAAGGCTCTCTCTCTCTCTCTGTAAGAAGGCAAAGAACTTTTGCGGAAATTGTCGAACCAATGATCATGTTGATCACAGCACCAACAGTCTCTACAAAATGTGCCAACACTAAACAAAAGCTGAAAGGACTGTATTGTTCTCTCTCTCTCTCTCTTCTGTAGGTGCAGTAGTTCGTGGCACGAACTCCTCCTACCTTGAGCTAGTGCTGAATGCACGGCCAGATGAATACCATAATATCATTTACTCATGTCTTTCTGTGCAGTGCATCATGCACTGCACAGAAAGACGTGAGTAAATGATGAGTGAATGAACTCCTTTCCTATTTCATACCGTAAAGAATCGAGCGACTCTGCCGGCGTCATATGCCAGTTTCAATTTCTGTTTCGAGGGCTCTGTCATACATGAGTTTTGACATTCTCTAGCGTACGGTTACAGTATAGATTCGAAGTGTTTTTGGGGCAAAGAGTTCAACTTGAATACATCACAGGGTGCTCATGCTTTCCCGGAAATGTGTCAAAATCTTATTTGATGTTGGCGGATTGTGAAAATAGAGGTCAGCTACCTTCGTGTATGTTTTCCCGCATGGGGACCTGAACAGAGTTTGTGAAACTTCAATGAACTCTCACCGGCACAATGTACGATCTTCCATGCAAATGTGCCGATGCCCCCAGTTCAAGCCAATGTTCCGAAGTAGGCTGCACCTGTAAGCCGACGAACCGTACAAGCTCCGTCTTCAAAAGGAACTACGTACTCTTCGTAACTTACGAACTCGAGACCTGGATTTGACCGTACTGTTATCACGTACGTAGATACTTTGGAAGGGTTGCTGGGCCAGTACACTGGTATCCCTCGTTACCCTGGAAGAAATGTTCTGCATCGCAAGCCTTACATGCGAATCACATCCAGCTGGCACGAGAGAGAGAACTGTAGACGGCTAAGCTTGCAAGGGCACCAACTGAGAGCACTCGAAAATAATTAAAAGCAAATCAGTTCAACCGTTGCGCGTCAACTTGAGGCACAATCGGCTATACACCAAGTTGTGGGGCCCTCAACGTCGTCTGCGAGCTGAAGCTGAGGCCCGGTCCAGTGAAACGTAACCTTCTTAGATATCTACCCGTGGGCCAGGAAGTATCATCCTTTTACTCTGTCCACCTGCAGTTCAAGGGTATAAAGGGAAAGCTACCACGGCCAACTTTCCAGTTGCTTGATTCTGAACATTGCAGTGCAAACCGTGGCGGGTTATGTCGAAGGTAACGGCTTAATGAGGTGACGGCGATAAGAGCCTTGAGACACACAATCGAATGTGCATCCAATCCTCAAAAAACCGCATTTTCCAAATCTGCCTCAAATCTGGTCGTTTCTCACGGACTGAAACGTCTAAAGTACCTCAGTTGATACACTTGCTAATTCAACACTTTGGTCAAATTCTTTCTAACATTTTGAAATCTGGGGTTAACCTCTACTGCTTTGGCGCCAAACTTACTCCACATCTGTCGCCCCCTCCCTTCGCGGAAGGCCTTGACTTGCTGTGTATTCCTCTTTCTTCATTAGCTCCTTCTCCAACGTTGTCCACGGATTTGGCTTAACTATTTTACTGTGACTTCTTACTTGCTATCTGACGGTGCTTCTTGCTAGGGGAAGGCGGCTGAAGTACGACACCTCCGCCTACCATGAGAACAGGTTTTGTAAAAAGGATGCGACATACCCACAACGATTCTGGCCTCCTAATGTTATCAAAATCTCTTAAAGGGATTTTGAGGAGCGAAGGTAGAAGCTTCTTGAACGATTCTGTTGCAGAAGATCTCGTGAGTCGTGTGTCTCTGCGATGTGCAGCCAAGAATCTTCACTCAATTGCAGATATATTGAGACGAGGTAAGCTGGACGACTTTTGCGATGATCATCTCGAGATAATATGGCTGGTGTCATGTTCCATGGAGTGTTATAAACTCTTTTCCAGATCCACACTCGACGCGCTGCTCAGGACCGCGTTCATTGCCATTCTTCATGAGGTGAGAATAACCGGATCAATGTTAAAGACGCGGGAGTTCAACAGATCAATCTGTTACTTCAATGACGTATTCCCGGACGTTAGGATTGATCATGAGAAGCTTCAGTTGTTTCGAGATAGAGCAGTATCGACTATACGGCATGTCTCGAAGCTTTTCCGTGAATCCCGAAATCGTGCGGCATTGTCTTTAGCTACGCACCACGAAAAGAAAACTTCATGGCCTGGTCTCGTGGCTGTACTGAGGAAAGAAGCCAAGAGATTAGGAATTGAATATTCAGCATTATCTGGAGGAGTTATACCAGCTGAAGTAAACCGTGAAAAGAAACTGAAGAACGGTTCCCGAAGCAGACACGAACGCATGGTGGAAAAGGACTACGCGTATCAAGATGATGATGAATACAGCGAAGACCTTCTTGCACCGGGCGAGGTTGCATATAATGATTTAGAAGATCAAGATATTTACCTACTCGACCACCATGACTACGGGCACGAGGGTCCGAGCCGCAACATTGAGCGTCGTCAACCACGAGCAGGGCAATTACGTGGACGCGACCAACATTCGAGAAGTAAAGCAAGGAGTCGAAAAAAGAGCGCGGGGGCGCGGGGATACCACATTGATTATGAGGAAGAAGAGGTAGGGAGCGTTCGACATGGTCCAAAACCGGACAAGTTAGTTCCCCAAAATGACGATGACTCTGTAGCATTAGGATTTGGAGGTTTGGAGTCACAGGATTTTCCTTCAGCAGTCGTAAGTTCTAAAACAGACGATGCACAGATTGAGAAGGAGCGAGCTGATGATCGAGAATCTGTTGAAGAGAGTTCAGACGAGCACATGCTTATTGTGGACGCGGATTTTGGTGGCAGCGTCACTCTAAGCGATCAAATACAACAAGCGAAGCTGGAAAACAAAGAAGTATGCGTGCAAGAACTTCATAAGGCCTCTACAGCATTGGACAAGCTTGGTCCGCAAGATCCTTTGGATGAAATTTCGGAAGATAGAAAAGTTCTAGACCGTAAGGTTCGAGCTCGACGCACACATGGCCTAAAACGCTCTCCACGAGAGGCCAGTCCTATCCCAGACTCTGAAGGTGTTCAAGTAATGAAGCGAAGAAGAAGGAATGTGGGAACGCTACAAAAGACTCCGGTCCAACCTCGAAGAGGACAAAAATATGAACCTGTTTTGAAAGTTAAACGTGGTCGCTTCACGCCTCGTGAAGACGAATGGTTAATCGAAGGTATAAGAAAACATGGATGGGGTTCATGGAAGGAGATTGTAAACGAATTTTTCGAAGACGGTGAATTCACGCGACTTGCCATGAGCTTGAAGGATCGCGCCAGGACCTTAGGTCTCAATCCTGATAAGTATCCAAGGAGGACAGGAGTGAGGGGAAGGCCAAGATCGAAATTTAGGGAACGAGTTGGAGAGCAAGAAATTGAAGAAATCGAAGACGACGGCGAAGAATAAGACAAAAGCAGCCCAGGAATGTCGTACCCAAGACCGTGAAGGAGGGATATTTGAGATTGCAGTAAGCGGCCAGACTTTTGTCTGGAGCATTATATCCTCATTGTCCAACCTGGCGTTTCGGAGAGCGATATTGCAGACATTCTTTCATCCCCCGGTAAAGCTTTTAGAGAGAGTTTTCCAAATCTTTAGCACGGTCTGATGCTGTCGCAGCTCAGTAGATACACGATAAGACTACAATATTCGCTACATCACGAGGTTGGCTGAGAACGCTACACTGCTTGCCATATGTACCGCGTGCAGGACATACACTACCGGCAATGAGTCACTTAAGGTCTGGGGTACAAGCCACGTCTTCTTGCTCCACCAACAGGTGTGGCTCTCTCACTAAACCGATTGAACATGTCCACAGCTTCATTCAGAGAACACACTGACTTCGTTACACCACAAAGGTAGGCAACGACCATTGAGTCGTGCTTTTCGTCAGCAAAAGCAGCTGAAAACTCTGCACAGTCAAGTGCAGGCAATCGGGCACATACTCCTGCAATACGGCGTAACAATTCATGATTTAGCTCTATTTCACCTTTCGCAGTTGCTTCTAGGAAGTCAACTATAACCCTTATGCGGCGTTCAAGCATATTGATCGAGCGCTTCAGATTATTGAGATGTAATGTAGTACTCGAAGCACCATCTCCTCCTCCAGGGACTGCATGTCGCATGACATGATCAACTGCAATTCTTTCAGAATCTTCAGATGCATAACGATGTGGTATTGGAGCAAATTTCATCGTAGGCTTTTCTTGTCTCACCCGTAATTCCGTTTGGTACGTGGTTAGCAATCCAGATGACTTGGTGAAGGACTTCATGGAGTCCATCATGTCTTCTCCGCCGCCTTTTGTGTGCAAATCGTTCTGTGAGGTTGAAAACTTAGAAGCCGGGTTCATCACAAGCAGAATGGGAGCTTCGTTTATCCTCGAAAAAACTTCAGTGTGCAAACGAAGGTCTTCGGGAGTCAGTTCCGTGCCAATGAAGTACCATCCCACTACGACATACTTCGAGAAGATTTGCTGGTATTGCTCAATTCGCTTCTCCATGAAGTCCCTATCAATCTCTGTTTTACGTTCGGCAGATACTCTCGCGGGTAGTTCAAAAGAATGACATACTTCCACCATTCTCCCTCGTTGTATTCCCAGCAGAATACCCAACACGCGTGGCTCCTTTCCATCCTCGCTGAACGGTATCAGTCCGTTGTTAGAATCTTGCACATTTTTCCTTGTCAGTGCGTTCGGAAACAACCTGATGGCAGAAAATCGTGTGAAGTGATCGGACAAATTGAGAACAACTAGAGGATGAAGAATGATAGGCGCCCTCTCATCATTTGAGCCCTCTGTCAAAGTGTCAAGGTCACTTTGTGGCGCCGAGTGAAGTTTTCCGATCATGATGAAGAGAGATATACAGATATATATATCAAGGAATCAAGTGAAGAAGAAGACCAAGTCCAACTCGTGACACAGAATGCGGTCCAAATATGAGGTGATGGTGTCTGCTTTGTCAGTGTTTTATGAAAATGGGAGCGTCCCCGACCCCAAATTGAAAGAAGTGCTTGACAGCTGATTCTACCGAAAAAGAACGGCTCTGTACAAGTATGTCAACAAGATTGTTACGCTTGCAGTAAAAGGTAATGACGTGCGCTTGATTTGGGAAACGCAGCTATGAAGTTGAGAGAACTCGAGATGGAGACTAGTCCTTGGTGGAGACATGAAACGAACCTGTTTGCTATTGCTATAGCCTCTTTCTATCCTTGTAACAAAATCAGTTACCCCTGTATTTCGTGTCGAGGGAACCTTGGCAACGCGAGATTAAAGTAGGTTACGGAAATGTTAATAAAAATATTCCAAAAGGATTACCCCTGTAACACTTTCTAGTTTGGATCTAAGATCAAAAACGAAATTGCTTCACTGTGTTAGCCCCGTTTCATCCAGAATAGATCATAATGTTATCCACAAAATGTCATCTTGAGCAGAGCATCCAACTCGGAAGTTTGAATGTTTGCGACGCACACATATGCAAACTTTGCGTGTGGAATAGATATCTAGCAGTGTCATTGCGCAGAAGAGCTGTTCCCACTGCGAAGACTCTTCGTGGTCATGGCGAGTGAAGAAGATATTTCTCTCCCTTCCATAAACCCTTCCAGAGTTAAGCAAAGGCAGGCGGAAGAAGTCGCGGAGTTCAGAAAGAAATCAGAACGTCTTCTCTCCTCCATTCCCAAGAAGCATCGTGTCGAACGAGCTAGAGCACTTGAAGAAGTGTCATCGGAAGAAAAAAAGTTATTAGCGAGATTGGCTGCGGAGCTTGAAGAACTTGGCATTTCATCAACTGAAGATGGGAGAGAAGCGCCAATCTCGTCGTTTTTTGCTGGGAGAATCCAGGACAGTAAGGATGCAGAGCCAAGAGGGGAATCAAGAGCGGCGAGGAGAAGACGACAAAAAGCGGAGAAGGACGCCGAAGCGCAGCGTCGCATAGCTGAAGAAAAGGCAAATATGGGACCAACTCCGAAACAGCTCGAAATGAGAGCGATCGAGGCTCAGCTTGCATCGCGGAATCTTCGTATTCATTCAATACCTGCAGACGGTCATTGTCTGTATAGTGCCATAGCGCATCAAATGGAAGTGGCAAGCTTTAAATCAAATGTTCCGCCCTCTGTAGCGGGTCTACGAGGGGCCACTGCCAATTACTTGATGGACCATAAGGAAGAATATGCCCCTTTTATAGATGAAGTTGGTGGGGATGAAGAAAAGCTTGTTCAGTATTGTGAACAACTTCGAAGGGAAGCTGTTTGGGGCGGCCAAGTAGAGCTTAAAGCTATGGCTGAGCTCCTTGGTGCAGCAATAGAAGTCTATGCTGCTAATATGCCTCTCGTCAGAATGGGCAGTGTCGACGACGACAGCACAGTCTTCAGGGTCTCCTTCCACAAGAAGTACTATGGTTTAGGTGAACATTACAACAGCGTAGTCCCTCAGTCCAAACCATGAGCAAATGCTTGCACTTGCAGTTGCCTTTGAGACTTCTTGTTTCCACTCGAGACATGCGGGGAGCGAGAGAGAGAGAGAGAGAGAGAGTTGCGATTCAGACACATTTTGCTACGCTAGGAACTATTCATATGTTTATTGCGCCAATGATGGTTCTATTCCTTCGAATCTTATTGTTATGTTCTGTAAGAAGAAGATTAAGATCATCAGACACATCTTCTCTCGAAATCGATGTGTGTGTGGGGGTTTCTTCAGTTTCCCCAAGAGCAGTCGAATGACTCTCACCTCCTTTCATATCCGTTCGTGAGGGAAGATTATCAATATTTATCTTCGGGCACCCTGCCCTACACGAATTAGTAGTCTTTGCTCGACATCCCTTGTCAGTGAGTCCGCTGGACGAAGGGATGGATCTGCTTGCCTCCATTCGTGAACGATAGCCTCGCAGCCCTCGCTCCCGGTCCCTCCCAAGTGTTGAATCTGATAGCGGTTTCTGTTCATTTGCTGCAATTGTACTACTCTGTTCGGTATCATTAGATGCCCGCAAAGGTTTCTTGGTCTCAGCTGACGTGAAATCAATTTGAGCTGAGATGGGGTTGATGCGTCGTTCTCCAACTCCACTCGACCTGACATTACGCAAAGCGTTTCTACGATTTTGTTGTAGAGCTTTCCGTCGCTCCGGGAGCCTTCTTTTGCGTTCTTCTAACACTCGTTCATTTTCCATCTGAAGCAGATGCGATAAAGAATTACGTCGAAAGCTAGATGATTTTGCTGTTTGGAATATAGAGTTATCCTCACTGTCGACTTTTGATCCTTGAGTGCCATTTTCACTCAGATCTGGCCTTTTAGTGTCACCGTTCCTTGCCTCAGAACGGGAAACTTGAGAAGTAGCTTCTGCTGCTGAGGGATAAGCTACGTCTTTTGCTGTACCGCTTTCCGTGCGAGCTGAACTACTGCTTCCTGCTCCTCTCTCACTCTTGCTCTTCCGCAGCCTCTCGTTGTGTTCTTCCATTATCTTGACGAGGTCTAAATCGACGGAGAATGTATTATTATCAGTTGCGTCTGCTTCAAAATCATTGGCGGACCGGGTAAACTCTGATCTCGCAGCTGAGCTCCAATTTAGACTACTCCCATCCTTTTCATATGAACCAGAGTTATTAGCAGAGCGTGTTCTCATGACGCTGCCTTCCAACTCTGGCTTTGAAGTTTCTTTAGAAACCCGGAACTCAGGTTTCGACAGACGATCGTTCTGGGTAGCTCTCAGACATTTCGCTTGCGGGACACTTCTTTCAGGTGGGCGAGGCTTTCGCCGAGCAGGATTTGGTTGCGCTCGTGGTCTAGGTTGTTCTTGAGTTGCTTTCTGCTCCAATTCAACCGACACTGAAGAGGCTGGTGAACGGCGTGGCCGTCTCAATGGAACCGATTTTTCGTCTTTGCAAACCTGCGGGATCCATGCATCGCTACGAGTGCCACGGTTGACATTCTGCGGTGTTGGTGATGGCGTGTGATCTGAGTTTGAGATTGCTGGTAGCGACAAACCCCGTGCTGGCGATGCATCAGTTTTCGAAGATGAGGCCGTGCTTTCTTGTACAGTACCATCAGTCCCCTGAGCCTGCTTCCGCTGGAATTCTGCGAGGTATTCGGCAAAGGTGGTTTGCGGACGATGGTGATATAGGGGCTTTCCCATGTTTTGCAGCCTATTTCGCTGAGGAGAAAGAGACCTCCTATGCAGTGTACGATGTAGCGAAGGATCCTCATATAGAGAACGGAAGAAACCTCGTGTCTCGTCATCACTATCATATACAGATTCCAGTAGCGGTGGATTCACATCTCCCAGGGTACATGGATATGCGACCGCTGCTTCGAAGTCGAAATAAGTGGGACATCGAATGTTCTCGAGCCATTCTTCTCCGGAACCAGAGCCAGAAACTGGTTGGGTGTTAGTTGTCGGCGGCATTATTGCGAACGTTTGATGTTCCTTGTCTAATAAAAACCGAGGACGGAATCAAACAAAGCACGAGCTTGGGGAAAGTAGAGCTTCCACATACACAAAGTCATGGTCGCATTTATTATCGCCCTTGGAAGCCTGCAGAACTCTACGGTCTCATGGTCGCAATCCACATTGTACAATGGTACTAACGGCGGAACGTGCTGATTATGGACGTTCTTGTGCCTAAGTTGAAACCGGACACCTGCAAACTGTTTTGAGTTGACCACAAATTCAAATATATTCTGTAACGGTTGAATTCAAAGTGACCAATGGAGAGCCACTTTTTTTTGAATGGCAAGCCAATACCTTTAACCCTTTTGGGACTGAAAGTTCTTAAGTCTAGCTCAGTAGACTTAAGAAGTAGCCAATAAAATCGCGAGAACAAGTTGAATTGCATTATTTTGAGCCCGTCGTAGTTGACTGACTGTCTATGTGTGCATATTGATTTTCGTGATTTTTGAGCATTGGCTAAATGTCGCCCAGCGAGTTCGTGACAGCTAATGAAAACGCGAGACTGGTACAGTTACGTAAACTGTGCATAGTATGAGCTTAAGTCTACCACAGTAGACTTTTAAGTAAAATCACCACATGGCAGAATGACAGCCAATTATTTTTGCTGACATCCAATCACAGTTGTTTCTTAAGTCTATTGTACTAGACTTAAGATTTTAGTCTCAAAAACTGCCGCCCATTACTGGCAAATCCAATTTCCAATTCCCCGATTCTCTGGGACCAACGACGGGTATCCGGTGTCCACGTTTACGTTCTGCACCCTGAATGGATCTCCGTTGGGTTTGATCCAATGGATTCGTTCGATGATCGAACTTCGATCATGCTGTAGCAGACGAGATCACAAATGATTAGTGGTTACGTGTAGGCAATCTCAGATTACGTCTGCGGACTCTGCAGTGCGGAGTATCGTTGTAGGGTTGAGGTCCTCAACTTCATAAGGATGAGAGGGCTATCCCTCTTATCCTTCTTGAACCCTCTTAACCCCGTCTTGTATCCAGCAGAGAAAGTCAAGGAATTAGCGATTCGAGTCCCGCTGGGTCGCTTTAGGACGAGCTTGTCCTTCGAGAGGCAGTTTTTGATCATAATTCTGTGTGTCGAAAGAAAGCTAAGCAGTGTTTGCAAGGTATATCATCGTCTAACTTAACAAAGGCACTGTGGGGAAATCTCTCTGCTGGCCTCCTATTGTGTAATTGCGGGCTGTGTATTGTCATGTTCTCCGGAATTTGTCTTACTGATGTACTGAGCTTTGGTCCAAGTAGCTTATCCACGGATTACGGCATTTTTTCGGAAGTCCGTTAGTTTGTCTTTGCTGACTGCCATCGAAAGAAGCCTCCAACTGCATCACGCTGAAAAACCAACCGGGGAAACTAAGAAGGGAACGTTCTAGCTGAGGATTCTGATCAAACAGAAATTATTTTATAATCCTTGTCTGGATTAGTGTTCATTCACTGAACGCCTTTGAGCTGCTGCGAAAGATAAGGTCACTGTCTTGTTCCTTCACATTCTGCATATCTTTCTCTTACCCGCTCATCTGCCGTTAATTTCATAAACGGTATTCATTTAAGTCAAGCGTTCAACTATGAGTAAGCGCTTTCCAAGAATCCGCATCTCGATAGATCGCGGGGGAACTTTCACAGATGTGTATGCCGAAATAGATCGTCTAAACAACGAAAATAATGACAACGTTACGACCGAGAAGCATGTGCTTAAGCTTCTCTCAGAAGATCCTCATAATTATGCTGATGCTCCCACTGAAGCAATTCGACGAATCTTGCATATAGCACTTGGAGACGAACCTTTGCGAGGTCACCCACTCAACACCACTCATATTCAATCTATTCGAATGGGTACAACGATTGCAACTAATGCTCTCCTAGAGAGAAAGGGCAAGCCATGTGCTTTGATTGTAACAGAAGGACTGGGTGATATTCTTGCTATTGGTAACCAGGCCAGAGAAGACCTATTTGATCTAGAAGTGAAGACGAGGCCACCTCTTTGTTGCGTTGCTATTGAAGCCGACGAACGCGTTATTCTGGACAAGGAAGATAATATTTATCGTCGCCACACCGATCATCTGCAACTACCAATGAAAGTGCGCCGTGAACTTGACAAAGAATCTCTCGCTGCGAAACTGAAAGAGCTCAGAAAAACAGGATTGCAATCACTCGCGGTTGCCCTCATGCATTCGTATGTTTTCAAGGATCACGAGCGTCAAGTTTGTGAACTAGCGCTCCAACATGGCTTCAAACATATATCGTTGTCCTCGGAGCTTACTCCCATGGTTAAGATCGTACCACGGGCATTTACAGCCACCGTAGATGCCTACTTAACACCTCTCATCAAGAACTACATTGACAAGTTTCGATCGGGATTTGTGGACCGTCTTAGGGACGTCGATGTTCAGTTTATGCAGAGTGATGGGGGCCTTTGCGACATCGATCATTTTAGCGGATACTTGGCTATCCTATCCGGCCCTGCTGGAGGGGTGGTCGGTTATGCAAAGTCGTTTTATGGTTTTGAGGAAAGAATGAATACCAATCGGCCATTGATTGGGTTTGATATGGGTGGAACTTCCACTGATGTTTCTCGGTATTCTGGGCACTTCGAGTACATTTTCGAGACAGAAACTGCCGGCGTGACAATTCAAGCTCCTCAACTAGACATTAACACTGTGGCTGCGGGTGGTGGCTCACGATTGTTCTATCGTAATGGTATGTTCTATGTGGGTCCTGATTCAGCAGGCGCTCATCCTGGACCCGTCTGTTACAGGAAAGGGGGATATCTTACTGTTACGGACGCAAATCTTATGTTAGGCAGAATTGAGTCTTCTCTGTTTCCTCATATTTTCGGTGAGAACGCTGATCAACCGCTGGATGAGGACGCGACGCGAAGGGCGTTTGCGGAACTGACTTCTGTTATTAATGAAGATCTCCGTTCAATGAATGAGAATGAAATGACGCCGGAGGAAGTAGCTGAGGGCTTTATTAAAGTTGCGAATGAGGCCATGTGTCGTCCAATCCGCCAGCTAACAGAATCTAAAGGACACGATGTTCGAACTCATTCCCTCGCGTGCTTTGGAGGTGCGGGTGGTCAACATGCCTGTGCCATAGCACGAACGCTCGGTATCGAAACCGTTTTTGTGCATAAGTATTCCGGGGTACTTTCTGCGTATGGTATTGCTTTAGCTGACAGTGTTGTTGAACTACAGGAGCCCCTCGAAGTTTTGTACGCTGAGGAGGATGCAAGAAAAGAAGCTCTAGTTTTGCTTATTAGTCTAAAGAAATCCGTACGAGAAGCATTGAGAAAACGTGGCTTCGGTGATGCCAACATACGTTTTGAGCTTTATATAGATCTTCGGTACGAAGGAACTGACTTCGGAATTATGGTTCAATGCCCTGTGATTCAGGAAACATGCCCGGAAAAGGTGAACTTTGCGGATCTATTTCGGGAGCAGTACTCCAGGGAGCACGGATTTTGTATTCCAAATCGGCCTCTTATAATCGACAATGTACGAGTTCGTGGTCTTGGAAACGTCAGTGACACTCTCAAATTGAAAGGCAAACCTGCCATAGGAACATATGACATATTAGCTCACGACACCTTCGGTAATGAAAAGTTTGTGGGGAAGGCTATCCCGGTTCTTACTACAGCTTGCTACTATGGAGATTCCGGTGGGTGGGTCGACAACGAAGTGTGGCGTATGTCAGACCTGCCCGCAGGGAAGGCTGTTCTTCCCGGACCATGTTTAATTGTAGATACAGACGCAGGAAATACCATCGTGATCGAACCGAACTCAATAGCTTGCGTTGCTACGGACGGGAACTTGTTTATCAGAGTAAGGCCGGACAAAGTGTCAACCGCGGCTTCGCCCAAAGCAATGGCGATATCTGCCAACCAAGTGGATCACGTGAAGCTGTCGATTTATGCTCATCGCTTCATGAGCATTGCCGAGCAAATGGGCAGAACATTACAAAGAACCGCAATATCGACCAACATAAAGGAGCGTCTTGATTTCTCATGCGCTTTGTTCGATGAAATGGGAGGGCTTGTGGCGAACGCACCCCACGTACCTGTACATCTTGGTTCCATGCAGGATACGGTGCGAAAACAAATTAAGATGATGGGTGACTCCTGGGTCGAAGATGAAGTCATTTTGACTAATCACCCATGCGCGGGTGGTTCGCACTTGCCGGATATCACTATCATCACACCAGTTTACTATGAGGGAAAGTCGGTCTTCTACATTGCATCCAGGGGACATCACGCAGACATCGGGGGAGCTACACCGGGATCTATGCCCCCGTTTAGCAAGACACTTGCGGACGAGGGGCTTGCCATTCGATCTATGCGAATTGTCAGAAACGGTTTGTTCCGGGAGAGCGAATTTTCTAATCTTCTACAAAGGGCTGGATGCCGATGTCTTGAGGATGTTGTTTCAGATGTGAGGGCACAGATAGCTGCAAACAAGAGAGGCATATCTTTGATCAAAGATTTAATCGACTCTGAAGGGTTGCCAACTGTTCAGTCGTACATGCATCATGTCCAAACCACGGCCAAACACGCTGTACAGGCATTGCTAAGGAAGGTTTCTCAGAATATGACAACAGGGGAGAAATCAGCGGTTTGCTTCACGGATTACATGGACGATGGAACCCCGATTAAGCTGGAAATTCGAATAAACCGTTCGCGGGGAACTGCCTGTTTCGATTTCTCAGGTACGGGTCCTGAAACAAAAGGAAATACAAACGCCCCAGAAGCTGTCACAAGGTCTGCTGTTATTTATGCCCTTCGATGTCTTGTTGATGAAGATATTCCTCTAAATCAAGGATGTTTGGATCCCATTAGCATTGTAATTCCAGAAAACTCAATATTATCACCAAGCGAAAACGCAGCAGTGGTTGGCGGGAACGTTCTCACATCCCAAAGAGTGACAGATGTTATATTGGGAGCTTTCGGAGCTTGTGCTGCTTCGCAAGGATGTATGAACAATCTCACTTTTGGAGACGAAACAATGGGATACTACGAAACTATTGGTGGAGGTTCTGGTGCTGGTCCGGGGTGGGACGGAGCATCAGGGGTACAGACACATATGACAAACACTCGCATCACAGATCCGGAAATCATCGAGCGTCGATATCCGGTGATCGTTCGTGAGTTCTCACTGAGAAAAGGATCTGGGGGAGCTGGCAGATGGACTGGTGGAGATGGTCTTGTGAGAGCTTTGGAATTCACGAAGACAATGACCGTTTCTATCCTTTCAGAGCGACGGAAGTATAGTCCTTGGGGATGTCAAGGAGGTAGTGATGCACGCCCAGGAGTAAATGAAATTGTTCGCGAAGACGGATCAACCACAAATCTTGGAGGTAAAAATTCAGTCGAAGTCCATGGTGGCGACGTTGTCCGAATTCAAACCCCTGGAGGTGGAGGGTTTGGCCAGAGTTCCTGAGCTTCTTGTGAAAAGGGCTAAGCGGACTTCCGCTCAAACCGGATTTCTGGGTATTATGAGCGTTCCACAGCAGTCCTCTGGGAGTAAACTCTTTGACTGTCGTTCTAACGATGTCTTGAAAGGAGCTATACCGAGTGTTTCAAGGATCTTCTTTCTCATTAAAGCAGGAGTTCCTCAAGTTTGTAGTTCATCTTCTCTGCGGCTCCACGAGGCCTTACTCCTTATTCGGATGTCGTTCCAGAGCTATGAGACAGGTCTTCTCAGGTAGGATGCTCTCTGGAGAGCGGGTCAGACAGTACATTTTGGTCTGCCAGTGAAGATTGAGGACGGAACTGACTGGCAGAGCTTTATGAAAGCACGGAATCTTCGGTGCGTTTTGAGTCGGACGCCACTCAGCACTGTGCCGTTAAAGGTACCGAACGTAGAAAAGTACAACGTTTGGTACACGACACGGTGCTGTTGACTGAAGATTCCAGGACAGGAATTTTGCTTTCAAAGAAGTGAGAGTATACAGAGAGTCTCTTCTAACGAATACAATGTACACAAGAAAAAATCTAAACAGCATTTCTTCTTCTTCTTTATTGTGGACAGCAGCTTCTAATTACTAAGCTGCAGTAAAGCTTTCAAAGAAAGCTTTCTCTCTTTAGGAAGGCAGCATTTCTTCTTTACTCGAGCTTGAAGTTCCATGACGGCACTGCGGTAGAAGTTCTACGTTAGAACCATTCAAAGTTCCCTCCCCTTTGACGGAGGTGAGAATACCAGAGAGAGAAAGAACGGACTCCGAGAAAAGCCCATGCGCTTTCAGGGTACAACGCATTCCGCCCATCGTGGTGTACCGTCGTACCTTTGTACCGGCCTCATGCAAATCGTCGAAAATTTGTACGGATCGAAACGGATCGTGCAACAAAGGGTCTGACCATGGAGAACTGGCCTCCGTGGCAGAGATGAGCAGCTCATTTGTTTCTCCTACGGAGCACACATGCTCTACAAGGATACTCTTATGTTCTAGAAGGAATTAATCTAGCCACCCATAATGTAGAAGAAAACGGAATACCTTTGCTTTGCAGCAATGGCTAGTCTCAAAAGATAAGTACTTGTACACGACGATATAGAAGCTTGTCCTACAACTGAATACGGTAGTAAAAGTTACCAAGCTCGTTGTCCCTTGTCCCATCAGGTGCTCGCCAGTAATCAGTGCCCGGCACTATAGAACTCCCGTTTGAAAACAACTCTGTCCGAAGCGGTACAAAATCAGCCGGCTTAGCTCTACTCTCGACTTGCCCAATTGTTGGTATAAACGAGGGAGTGAACCAATCGTCTGTATGCTGTCTGGCGAACATGATTGAAACGGAGTTATCGGCTAAGGTCAACTTTTGTCCGTTCACATGAATTGTTGATATTCCGGTGAAACAGTAGTAGCTAGCGTTTCGAAGCCTGAATGCGATTAAATCACCACGCCTGAGCTCTAAGGCTGTGTGGTTTCCTCTTCTTTGCATTTCATTGTCAATGTTTGCCATGGTGATAACAGGACTGTCATCGTATTCTCCAACGAGTTCACCGTTAAGCCACCATTTAATTTCCTTACATTGGTTCTGGAGCATTCCACTTCTTGACAGTCCGATTGACCATTTTCCTAACTCTATGACAGGCTGTGCCGCCGTTCGATCAGTTTGGTCACGGCAGTACGGCGTGCTGCCTTGCAAGCTTATTAGAGTGCTTCTCGTGATTGTTTTCATGGGACAGAGATGCGATCTCTCCAAGCATGCACAAGTCCAGCCAGCCTTACAGTACCTTTCTCTACATACCCCCGAAGATGGGGTTCCATCAATTCGATCCCAGCAAATACCTTGCGTTGAGGAGCCAAACTTGCAACTACCTGCTCATTTTGAAACATAGAAATTAGAAGTTAGCATCATCATGATCTTTTACGAAGTAGAAGGAGAAATCAGGGTATATTAGAGAGCAAGATTCGTTTTCGTGTTTATTCATCTCCGTCATTGCTTCTTTGAATGCAAACCAGGCCTGATGCAACTCACAGTAATCTGTGTCGAACCTGCATGGGGCAGTTTCTCCCTTAACGAAATATATGTAGATAGAGAGGAGGAGGCACAAAAAAACTGACTTTTGTGGCACCATCGCGATCGGGGTTTGTTTAGAACGACGTGTTCTTGTAACCTTCAAAAGCTTACTGCTCAGGATTAGAAGGGGAAGAGTGTCTGCTTATATACTCACATTCTATTCTCTCCATCACCAATTAAGACGAACGATTCTCGAAACGTATCGTTTCGAATGATATATGTCTCGTGAAGCAGTAAAGACATGGCTTTTTGGATTTCAATCTCCACGAATTCAGGGCGCAGGGGGTCTTGCCGTTTGGCCGCCTTACAACCTTATATTTGAAATTCAGACTCAAAGGAGTCGCGAAAGAACGCCTCCCAGCAGCATAGTCATAATTTTGAAGTGAGATTTCCGAGATTGCGAGAAACAACTCCTTGGTAAAGGACTGGTATCTTCTTCGTCATCCTTCTCGCGCCAGAGAGAGAGAGAAATGGCGCATTGGCCATTTAAAAGGACGTCTTGCTCACGAGAACTTTGAAACCTTGATAACCTGAAGTCACGGCTCCCGCACATCGAGAGCAGAATCAGTTCAACAGATCTGTTGATATGAACAGTTACCCTTGCCTTGTATGTTGAACAGATGTTAGGCAAACTGTTTATGTATTACATATTATGTTACATAAGGGTTTGTTTCAAGATATTTGTTTTGAATTTAAATTCGAAATCTATCATCTCTCTCTCTCTCTTTTACGGGCGCGATAGTTCAATTTCTACTTATCACAGAGCGTTGGAAGAAACGCTCTCTCACACTAAGGGTGTGGGTACAAAAGCAGCCACCATAAAAAAACGTGGGGTAAGGTAAGAAACCTAACATTTTTTCGGGCCACTTCTTGATGATCTCCGGTACTGTTAAATTCAAATCTATCATATATTGGGGGGAATTTATTGTTCCGCTTTGAACTTCAACTATACAGGTACTGTTTTCAGGCGAAAAGTTGTGGCTGTTGTGGCTCTCACTGTTGCCATCCCAACCGAATATTTACCTTTTAGGTAATAGTATTGGACAACATGCGAAAGGCTTGAACTAGCTTATTTGATGGAACAAAGGGAAAGACCATGTCAAATGTAGTCTGTGAATAGCGAGAAAACTTGGTAGCCCTTTTTGGGGGAGAAAGACTCCTTCACGAAAAATCCTTTCCATGATATTGAAATGAAGAGTCATGCGACCAAAAGGCAGTTGACTGATAGTCAGATGGAACAGTTCGTCGTTGGAAACAGCTCTGTATTAATTGTAGAACTCAGCCCATGTCCAGTGCAATTCGAAAGGGCGTTCTTCTTCTTCTTCTTCTTTATTGTGGACAACAGCCTCTACTGCTCGGTTGTGTTAGGAATTAGAGCACAACTTCCACAATAAAGAAGAAGAAGAACAGCATATAATTACTAAGCTGAAGTAAAACGTTCAAAGAAAGTTTTCTCTCTGTAGAAAGGCCAAAAACTTCTGTGGCACTTATATATATCTAATCAAACTTTGCACTGTACGCCTAGCAGAAAGGGGGGTTCTTGAACTAGACATCAATAAAAGAGAAACGCGGTCACATGCCTTTTCATTTCATCAGCTCCACAAAGGGTCATTCTTGATAAGTAGTTTTGCAGAACCTGTAAAGGTGCTGGGTTTCTTATTTCTTAGTGAAAGAGCGTTTTCTTTAACAGAAACGATCTGCACTACATTATTGTGCCCGAAGGGAAAGAGTAGGGGCGAGATCAGCTCGAAGCTTTTCAGCAAGATCTTGACACTCAATTGCTACCCAGTTCGCACCTTGTGCTATTCCACGCAGGCCTTTCCGCAAAGGACGCTACCTCTTCGTTAGAAATCTTTCTGCAGAGAGAATTTTGCTTCAACCTAACAGTTGAAGGTTGGTGCCCGCATTTTAGAAGCACCTGTTACCTTATGATTTGCACCGAGAATCAATTCTGCCTGATTTACAGGCGGATTCATGATCAGCAAGGGGGAGGAATGGTCAGAAGTTATACCCTGAATTTCCCTTCTGCCCGCCGAAGTTCAAAAGCTTGAAATTGTGGGAACACAAAAACCACTAGTAGGCTACAAGTCCGGTGTGAACTGATGGCAAGTCTACGCCTGCTACACGTATATCATCTCCCACAGGAATTTCCGCAAACAAGCCACTCGTTGAATCTGAGAGCGATGGCTGACTGCAGAACCCGCAGTGCTAATGTGAGATGTTGCAATAATCACATGCGGATAAGATCAATGATGGAATCAAAAGGGACGAATTGCGTTTTGTCAAATCCTGTCTTGGCCTTCTACAGTGGTGAGAGTGAATCGTTCAGATCCAAGTCAGGGATGATGGCCGTTTTACAAGAAAAGGAAGCAAGTTGACTTTCTCCACATCAGACAGCAGATTGCTGAGCCGCACGGAATTCCAGCTCAGACAATTTTCGCAATGCGTCCGAGAGGCAAATCGTATTGTTGCATGCAGACTGAGCAGAGGCGAAGCATGCACCGTGTTAGTAGGCTTGCGGAGAACAGAAGAAATAATTACAACTGCATACTCACATAGCCATGCACGTCACGCAAATGTTTCAGGTGTTACTCTGGTTATTGATGCCAACGAACTTGTTTGTTAATTGGAAGCATCTCGCCCCCTACGGAACTCATTCCTAAGCGATGAAGTGGTTCTCCCAACTATGGTGTCGGCTTTCTCGTTTTAATTCGATCACGTTCAGTACGTTGTGTGACGCTGTTGATGAAATGATTTCATAGGGAAACTAGATGAGAGATTGTTTACTTCCCTTGTTTGTTCCAGATTTCAGGGCAAAACTTGTATGGACAGTCAAGATCTTGTTTCTCATCAGAAGCACTATAAAAGGCTTGTGCAGTCATCGCACATCCTCGAAAACGCCGCAAACTTCAATCCATTTGAACGATACGAATAACCGGTTGACAGCATCAGATCTTTCCTTCAACCTAAGATTTCCAAATCAACATGCGTGCCTCTCTTGGTATTGTGGTCCTTCTTGCGCTGTTCCAGACCATCATCGGGGATTTCGGACCGTGTAGGTACGATGATGACCGGTGTAGCTGCAAGGTTGGGGAGCCCAACCAAGGTACATGCTGGGACAAGATAACCAATTCGCCAGGACAGTGCTCTAAACGATTTTGTCGCGCGGGCTGGACTTGCGCTTGTGGTGGGCGTACTCACGTCTGCTACCGTTCACCAAAGGCAATTAACACCTTGAAAAATGCAGCTGACATCACTAAGAGCATTGCTGAGTGCGTCACTACTTCTTTCCCGCTCGTCGTTGGTAGAGAGATTTCTCTTGGAACTGTCAGGTTTCACTTCTCGCGAGCAGGTACACTAGCAAACGATTGTACAAAGGTTGCCTGGTGGCACAACGGGGATTTGCTTGGCAACAGGCAGGCGTCCCTTTTAATGACAAGTGCCGTGGTCGATGATGAGTTAAAGAAAAGAGAGGAACACTCTCTTTTGGAGCTTCGTCCTGGAGATTTGCTGGCTTTTCGTTTCAAGGAAGGATCCTACTACTGCTACAAGCATTTTACGGAGATGGTTATCAATGGGACTTCTGTGAACTCAGAAACGCTTGGCTTTAAATCTTTTTATACCAGAGAGTTTTCCGATAATTGGTTCATGCCGTCATATGTGCTCAACGATGATAACACAGCCGAAGATGAGAGCGAACCTGATCTCCAAAAGTTTCTTCCTCTTCGTTCTAAAAAGCTTTCATCGGATACGATTGTGGTTCCTGGTAATGACTATTGGGAACCACGGGATGACAGCAATCCTGACAACAAACGATCTAACTGGTATTTCCGTATTCAAATCCCGGATGAGATTCCAACGCTGACGTTATAAGCAAACAAGAAACTACAGACGAGATGGAAACTTAATCACAATTGAGGGGTGCTGATGATGAGGGGAGTAACTCTGGGTGATTGGATGGCAGTTACGAACCCATTTAGTCACTCCTCTTACATTCATCCGATATTATAGTACCTTGGTAGTCAGTGCCGGTGAAGAACAGGTTTACCTGGAGTATGTGGTCTGTAGAGGCAAACAAGTAAAACAAAAGTCGAACGTACGTAATGTGAAAATTAATGTTCCAGTTTACTGAGGCAAGTCAAGTTTTTTCGTCTTGAATAACACCAAGAAGTATTGTCAAAGTAAGTTATAAGGCCAAGCGAAACACGGTAATCACAGGCAGAGCGTATTCAAGAGCTACCCTTAAAGCACTTTGATTCGCCAGTAAGTGTTTGTGACCTCTGTGTTCAACACTCCGTAGGTATCGGAAAAGTCAGTGGTGGCTGGTGACCTCCAATTGCTTCCCTCGACAAAGTCGGGAGAGAACCAGTCGTCTTCGAAAATGTTGGAGAAACGATGAGTAACAGCTGAACTATCCGTCGTGTCTAAAGAAGTTCCATTAATGTTAAGTTGTGAAATACTGTTGTAGCAGGAGTACGGTGCGTTCCTCCATCGGAAGCCTGCAATTTTTTGGTTCGCAGTTCAAGAACGATTATCATTTTTGGTCAGGTTTGACTGCTCTGCACAGAGAACCGCAACGAGGACAGGTGGAATTGTTTCATTTCTTAACTTACCAATTACTGATCCACTTCGAAGGGGTAGGTTGTTCCAATCACTCAGTGAATCCCTGACAGTTTGGAGATTAGCAGTTGTAACGGTTGTGGGTTCGTTGAAGTTGTTCTGAAGAACACCATCGAGCCACCAAGCGAAAAGCTGGCAGTCTTGAGCCAACAAACCAGTATCAGAAAACTGAGGATGGAAGGAACCAAGCTGAAACCCGGCGCTTGTGATGGTCCTCTGAGTAGTGATTTCGCATGGGACATTGGAAGTCAGCTCAAAGTCGTTAAGGTCAATCAGAGTGAAAACATCGATATCAGCTTGAGTGCAGAAAAAGTCACCCACACAATCACAGGTCCACCCAGCATCACAGTTTCGCTTGGAACATAATTCAGTCCCATCAGAAGCTGTTCCAGTTCTCTCATAGCTGCGTAGCAAAACATCACAGTCAGTCAGCATCCGGATGCGAATGGACAATCTTTTCGGGATTGATGACGAAAAACTTACCATGCTCCTTGAGTAGACCCAAATGAACAAGAACACATGGTTTCATTGAACAGACATTCCTGACCCGTAACTGAGGCGGCAAGTAAAGCGAAAATGACCAGCATAGTACGCATGTTGTTCATGATTGTAAGTTATCAGAGCGGGTTAATGGAATCCAGTCGAAAATTGATGCTGAACGGTAGCGAAGCTGTTGAATGGCTGAACTGGACGAAGACTGGCGCTGAGGTCGTGTGATGTTAGAAGCTGGGATTAGGACTGAGGTTCGGTTGTTGTTGTTGAGAGGGAGGAGGGCAAATGCAACAAAACGCGGCGTCGGCCAGGCTTAAATGCAAATGAGAAGAGAGTGATAGGGCGGGAACAGCCATGGTCCTTGACGCAGGTTGAGCTCAAGCAGCGAAGCGACGTGTTATATTGCACTACATAGAGATAGTATTTCGTTTGTAGAAGGGAACATGCCTGTTTCGCGCTATGTTGTATGTGGTATTAATGAGAATCAGGCTGCTTGAGGTGTCGTTCACCTTCCCATCGGAGACGGGTTCTCTTCCCGGCTCCAGTAACACAAAATACGAAGATTCTCTTACGTACAAGTTTCTCCCGGACGTAATCAAGAAAAAGCACTGAACAAAAGAAAAGTTTGCAAATATGCAACTAGATACACGGCAGCATAACGGAAGCATTGCTCGCGGCCGTACGCGTTTAGGGAATGCTACCCTCCCACATGTTTGGAATGCACGGCTATTCGCTGCTGGTGCCCTTTCACAACCCTTTTTTTGTACGACACATGCCGCGGTTTTTTCCTGCCCACCAGAAGAGGAGGAAATGTAGGTAGAAGGATTCTGCCCTTCCCCAAGCAGGCCGTCTGCTTGCGACCAATCGAGTAACTCAGAACGTGTAGGCTCGCGTCACCGTACCACTTTTTTTTCCGATTTGTCAATGAGGGTTATCAACAGTGTTACGGGTTTCAACTGCTTGCGGAAGTGGAACAGAACCTGCTGATACTCGCCGTGCGAAAGAGAATAAGGTTACGGGAGTTTGGGTGAACTATTTGTCTCTCCAGAAAGAGCCATATAATGCTCATGGCGGGGAGGCAGTGGCCGAGAAAGCATCGTTGTCAGCTTGTTTTCCCTGATATAGAGCGAGAGTTTTAAACGAGTTAAAACTGACGCAAGGCTGAAGTACTGGAGTCCGGAAACGTTTTCATCACAGCGTCAGACTAACCCCAACTCTATTTGATCGCAACACATCAACATTAGTTTCCGATGAAAGGACATACATGGATGAAAAGGCATATCGGAGGGTCGATAGAGGGTGTGTCAGACAAGACATGAAAAGGTCACTTGTCGCATGACCAAGTCACGGAGAGATTGTTGGCGAGCACGGCTGAAGCGAGACTGTCGCCTGAAGGCTTCAAGTTCAAGCCATCTTTGGGGCGGTGACGAACTGCACGACACATGATGAGGTCGACGCACAGCAATGTCTTCAGTTTGCAAAGATCGCATGGGGATCACTGTCGGCGCTCAATCACATGACACCAAGTGCCGCGCTGCTCGCTCCGGATCTCGAAACTGCCCAACCATCGCTGACACCTGAAATCTGTGTGATTTTTGCGCTACCAACAATGATCTCAGTCATCTCAACCGACGCCTTGCTCCAGATCGCCCTCGCCCAAACGTCACGCCGGCTCATTATTGCCGTAGCCGCACGCCCTTCAAACGCCCGTAGTCCCTGGCCCCTCTGTCTGAGGGTGCCACAACCAAAATAAAAACAAGTCTCATCCTCAAACGCCAACACTCCCTAAGGCAGCAGCTTAGAGCTGCAACCGATTCTGCTAAATTCGCCGCTCGCAATGGACTCCTTGGCACCATCGTACGCGTTTATGCCGCCCCTGGCTTTACCGTCTCGTTCGACGCTCACGCCCACTATTCTCAGCCATTCTGGGTCAAGTTCTCATGACATTTTTGCTCGCAATCGCCGTGTCAATGCGGCCAGGACGCCCAGTATGAGTGTGTCGGAAGTACAGACTCCACCCGAGAAAACAAGCTCAGATCGAGCTGTCGTAGTCATCGGCACTCGTGGATCTCCGCTTGCCTTGGCACAAGCTCATGAAACCAAACGTCGATTGATAGAAGCCTTTCCGAACTTGGCTTCGGAGGGCGCGATTGAAATCAAAATCATTCAGACAACTGGTGACATGATTCTCGACAAGGCTCTCGCAGACATTGGTGGAAAAGGCCTGTTTACCAAAGAAATCGACATTGCGCAGCTTAAAGGTGATATTGATATCGCTGTTCACTCTATGAAGGACGTACCTACCTGGCTCCCAGATGGCATTATTCTGCCGTGTATGCTTCCCCGCGAGGATACGCGCGACGTCTTCATTTCAAACAAAGCAAAGTCCATTGAAGAGCTTCCTGATGGCAGTGTAGTTGGGTCTGCCTCCCTGCGACGCCAATCTCAGATTTTGGCAAAGAATCCTACCCTAAAGGTCATCAACTTCCGTGGCAACGTCCAAACAAGACTGCGAAAGCTGAATGAGGGCAAGGTGGATGCTACTTTGCTAGCTCTTGCAGGCCTTTCTCGTATGAATATGACCGAGCACGCCACCTCCATCATTTCACAGGAACAAATGTTACCAGCTGTTGCGCAGGGTGCTATTGGCATAACATGTAGACAAGGTGACAAGGCCATGCTCGACTTCCTCGCCCCACTGAATCACAAGAACACAAAGACGTGCGTCGACTGCGAGCGGGCGTTTTTGACAAAGTTGGACGGTTCCTGCCGAACCCCTATTGCTGGTCAAGCACACATCGATGAGAATGGTGTTTTGCAGTTCCGTGGGTTAGTAGCAAAACCGGATGGTTCCGAAGTCTTCGAAACCTCTCGATCAGGGAAACCAGCAGATGCCATTGCAATAGGCACTGATGCTGGAAGTGAGTTGAAGGAAAAAATGGGTGAAGACTTCTTCGCCGTTTAGCTGTTCAGGAGATGATGATCTACCAATGCAAGGATGAAAGCCCGTGCTCGCCTTGTCAGACGAGAACTATACTATCCTTTTTGTTGATTCGCAAGCACGTTTTGTTTTGACCTCCTCTTCTTTGTGTACTGGACGATGCGGTTGTCCTTTACGCCTGCGACGCCTGTTATTATCTCAGACGAACAAGCGAGGCTTCGTCGATGCGAAATGCACTGAGGAATATCGTGATCTGTTAAGATACGATAGTGTCTAGTCCTCAATCATTTTCATCTAGTCGAACTGAGTAAACTCTCACCGAATAGTCTTCGCTGGCTACAGCTATTTGCATTCTTTTCTCAATGTTCATGGTTTCTGTCTTCGTTGGACGCCAGTGAATGCGAGTCACACGACACCCACACCGTTCATTGTTTCCAATATTACAAAGAGGGCTCAACTTGACATTGTGAGCGCTATCCCATCTCGCAGTAAAGAATCGTAATAAACCATTGTCGAAACCCAGTGCTAAAAAACAGCTTCGGTCGGTTGGGGAAAGACGAAGCGAGTCCAGCGCTGTAACCCCACTATCAAACTTTTGCTTTAATAGTTCGTTTCCGAAAGTCCCTTTTTCGCCCCCTGAGTTAAATATCCGGAGGCACTTATCACGGCCGCCAGACGCAACAATCTCGCCATCTGAGACCCACGTACAGCTATATACTTCTCTTGTATGAGCTCCTTTCTTGTGCCACTTAATGCGAAAACCAAATCGATTGCTCTGATCTTCTCTTACAGACACAGAAACTGACCTATCTCTTGAAACAGATATCAAATGTAGTCCATCGGTGGTAAACCTCAGTTCGTTTACTGTCAGCTCGTGAATGGGTAACCTTGCGCATTCAGCTCCAGATTCAACATCCCATAAAAGGATGAAAGCATCTTTTTGTGCTTGAGATCGACAGGCTGAAGCAATCACACCACTTTGAAAATGGACTGCAACAGCAGAAATTTCATTTCCATGACCGTACAGCTTCATTTTCTCTGGCCAAAGTCGTGATTGTTTTAAATCCTCTTCCAAAGGGGCACCCACCGTGGCTTTGCGGACTCCAAATGTTGACACGATCATATCGTTTGCGCCATTAGAGTCTTCTGTTGTTTCTGCTAAGAATACGGCCTTGTTTGAAAGCCCTAGCTGAGGCAGGGATGCGGACACAGGCTTTCTGTCTTCATGGGTAGCCGAGTTTCCTGGTAGACGAAATGAAGAAGGAGCTTCGAAGACTCTCAACATTCGTTCTTCGGCTCCTGAAACATATTGCGTGCCGTCCAAGTCACAGAACGAAAGCGTAAATATGGAGTGCCCATGCACTTGCGGCCTTGCCCATTCGACAAAGGAACCATTACTTTCAGCGAATGCTCTTGCTGTCTTGTCAGCACTACAAGAAAGCAAGAACGAACCGGTTGGCGCCCATGACAGATCCGTAACCCTGTCAAAGTGACCGGTTGGCGCTGGGTGAGCAATATACTCGTATGACGAACTCCCAGACGCGTTCAAAACCTCCCACCCATGCAATGCGCCGGAGAAGTTGTGGGCAAGAATCTGGTTGACTCCATTCAATGGAAATTCAGCACCGAAGAATCCTAAAGCGTGAGCAGATTGCCCTCCCATGAGTCCGAAACGCGCGACGCATACAGCATTAGCTTGAAGAAGTTTCCAGACGGCGACTGTGCAGTCCATGGAAGATGTAAGAATGTGGGGTTCATGGACAGCCTCAGCGAACGAAACGCTGTGCACTGCAGCCGTATGTTCATCAAGTAATGCGATTGCAGTCAAGCAAACACTTACGTCTGAAACATTAATGGTGATTGTCGGAGAGGGCAGAAATGATTCTGAATCCGCTCTTGGTGCGTCACAAACTATATTCCAAACACGTGCAGTGGAATCTTTAGATGCACTCGCCAAGTAGAAGGCAGAAGAAGTGTTGGAGAATGATACACCTCGTATCCAATCTCTGTGACCATCAAGATATGTCAGAAAAGACAGTTCTATGCCTTCTTCGATTCTGGCGTGATATAACTGAATACGCGGATCTGTACCGCCCACTGCCACTATTACATCTCTCGGCGACAGCGAAGAAATTGCGATGCACTCTGGAAGGGTTTCTCTTCCAGATGGATTAGCAACCATGGAGAAAGATGATGTATCGGTGAATCCAATCCCGTCGTACAGCATCGCACATAACAACCCGTCAGAGCCAATGCTCACTGTGAATATGTTGTTCCCAATAGAGATAGAGTCAATTCCCACACAGGATGAACTGTGCACAATCGGGGTATCTCTTATGTCCCATTTATCATTTTCGCGTACTGCAACGGACACTACTCCTTCAGATGATCCAGCGTAAAGAAGAACACTAGCGTTGACTGTCGAGAATTTGAGAGATGTCACAGTTGATTTATGAACAGGTAACACTGAGGAAACCAAGTAGGATGGAATGTCGAGTATGAAAGCATTATTTGCGGATCCATAAGCGGCAATACGATGAGACCGAAGTGAGGTGAGCACACCAGTTTTGCGATTGCACGCCGCTGCTGCGAAGGTAAGCTCTGGCTTCATTATTATTGATCAACGAAACCTCTTTCTTGTGTTGATCCAAACCGACTTCGTAAACTTGTGTGCCTTTTCATATGACTCTAAAAGGAGTAATGATACTGATATATTTGCGAGTGCTGTACGGGTGCATTGATTTGATCCTCGCTACAAATCTGACTTCGTCGTAGATAACGTACAAGAATCTCTGGCAAGGTGCCTCAATTTTTGGGATTTGCTCAGTACAGAGCACTGTAACATTGGCAATTCAGTTTTTGATGAAACAGGCCTGCATCTCTCTAAGGGATTCAGCGCATCCAATGCTATGCCGAAGGCACGTAGTTGCAACGTTGCAACCACACACACAAACCTCAAACAACTTCTGTAAGGGTACGAGGGTTAAAGACCTGGTAGGAAAGGAATATTTCTCGCTGCGCAATCTAATTCCTTCCGATCCCGGTCTTTGGCACAGTGCACGTCGCAATTGTACTTTTCCTCGAGTCCGCAATTACATTGACTTGTTCTGCTGTTCGACATTCGCCGATTCGCTTCTGTCTCAAGGCATCGTTATACTCGATTTTTCGTCAACGCTTTTTTACCGAGTTCGTCTCTGGAAATTCGGCCGCCCTTGCTTCAGTTTTTCACAGCCAGCTGTTTTTGGTTCAATGGCACGGTGTTTAGTCACAGGAGGGTCAGGATTCTTGGGTCGACATCTAATCGATGCTTTATTAGCCAAAAAAGACCCGGACGTTCAGATTGTAGTTTTTGACATCCGACCTTATGAGCATCACGAGCCAGTCATTGGTGCTGTTATTGAGAGTTTTACGGGTACAATCACTCAGTTGGGTGATGTTATAAAGGTGTGTCGCGGTATTGACATCGTTTTTCATTGCGCGACTGCGAACCCATTGGATAATCAGAACGAATCTTTGATGTGGGCGGTTAACGTGGAGGGGACTAAGAACCTTATTGAAGCTTGCAAACAATGTAATGTACCAAAATTGGTGTACGTTTCTTCGGCGAGCGTTGTATACGACGGATCCCCTATGAATGGCGTTGATGAAGCCCTGCCCTATCCATCTAAATTTACCGACTACTACTCAATGACGAAGGCAAAGGCAGAGCAATTTGTCTTGGAAGCAAATCGAGAGTCGCTCCTTACTTGCGCCTTGCGACCAAGTAGCATTTTCGGCGAACGCGACCCAGCGTACGTACCATCTTTAATAGAAAGTGGGAAAAGGGGCAAAACCAAATATGTGATCGGGAATGGAAGGACGAAGTGGGAATTTACTTACGTAGGAAACGTTGCCGACGCTTGCTTGCTGGCTGCAGAACATCTAACGAATGACTCCCCACTTGGTGGCAATGCGTATTTCATAACTAACGACGAAACATTTCCGTTCTGGGATCACGCGGGCCTCATCCTTGGCGGCTTGGGCTACCCAAAACCTACGGTGCATTTGCCAATGGTTCTCTGTTATGTGATCGCTGCCGTGCTTGAGCTTGTGCTTCTAATCATTTCGCCTTTCTATAAGCCGAAGAAACCACCTGTTTTCACTCGACAGAAGGTTAGACTTCTTACAACAAATCGGGTGATTTCTTGTGACAAAGCGAAGAAACATTTTGGTTACAAGCCATCTGTTTCATTGAAAGAAGGGACCAGGAGGACTATAGAGTACTTCAAGAACCAATGAAAACCAGTGGTTAAACACTAGCTACAAGGGTAGAATCTACCAGTCGATGCACATGAACTCGGCTAAAATGTTTCGCTGGTTGTTCGTCAATCCTGCTTTCCGCAACATACGTTTCAGATTTTAAGGGGATTCGAACCCACACGCCAACGACGAATTAACGCGTTCCGACTGCACTTCATAGCGAGGGAATACGTTTACAAGGCAACCCTCGCACCATTCTTCGCTTATAACGGTACATCGAAAATCATGAATATAATCTCAGATTCCAACAACTCACGCGGCGAACTCCATTGCAAGTTCCTTCATGGCTTCCACGCCCCGCCCCTTCTCCCTGCGTCGCCGAGCAAGGTCAGTCCTTTGATCGTTGAAGGGCTGCTTCTCACCGCTAGCTATTGCTCTAGCAACATCCCCCTTGTTCGATGCTAGTTCTAAACGACTCTTGTCGTCAACCTCTCGACGTTTTCCTTTTCGGGCTTCCTTCATCAATTCCCTGAATTCTGCAGGTTTATCGCTTAGAGTGAATGATCGTGCAACATGTCCAAGATGTAGGTTTCGAACGTGAAAGAAATGCCGCACCTCACGAGCATGAGTGGCATATGCCCGACAATACGCCTGAAATCCAGCTATAGCCATTTGCTTTATATTCTCGTCATCTTGGACGAGTTTTTCGAGATTTTCCTGAACTACCGATGTTACATACCTTGTCGCATAGGAGATGCTGTCCTGACTATGTAGATTAACCTTTGGATATAGACTTGCTAAGGCAGCAGAGCCAGATATTTCGGTTATCGAAACGCCTTTTGTTTCAAGCTTGCCAACATAAGCCCTCTCGGAAGGGAGCAGAAATAGCAGTGCGTCACCATGCGCTCCTATTCTGGCAGTTCGTCCAGCACGATGAAGATACTCCAACTCTTCCCCTTGTCCACCAGTAGGAGGATCGTATTGCACTGCAAATGACAGACCGCTCAAATCAAGCCCTCTTGCCGCAACATCCGTACACAAGAGTACTGCTCTGTTGCTTTGTCTGAAGCCCTGGAGCGATTCCGTTCTGTCCTGCTGTGAATGGTTGCCATGAATGCGATACACTTGCAAGGGTACAAATGGCTCCTTGGGCATTGTTTCTGAGCTTGACCCGTCCAGTTCTTGAGGAAGCTTCAGAATTCTGAACAGTTCATAATGGAAATCCACGGAGTCACAAGTACTGAAGAAAACAATTATCTTGCATTTCGGAACTTCATTGTCTTTCTTCGTTAGAGGAGCCTTCTTGAGGGCCCGAAGCCTCAAAAAACATGCCAGTGTCACTAAACGATGACGTTGTTCGACAATGCAGAAGTGTTGCTTGAGGTGTGTTGGCATTGAAAATTGTCTTCCAGAACTGTCAGTCCGAACGTTGACGGATATCTCAATAGGATCCTGCATGGAAAAGTTTGCAAGTCTCTCCACATCCTTACGCAACGTTGCTGAGAGGAGTATATTTGATCGAATCTTCTCGAACTCGTTTTTCTTTTCAAGACGTTCGATAATCTCTTTTACCTCGGCTTCAAAACCCAGATCCAGTAGACGATCTGCCTCGTCCAGAACAAGAAATTCACAAGAGTCACACTTAAAGCTTCTCGTATTTCTCAAATGATCAAGAAGTCTCCCAGGTGTAGCCACGAGAACACTGATTCCCTTTCGAAGGCGTGCTTTTTCTCTTTTTTTGTTTTCGCCACCGACAACGGACCCAGTAACAATCCAATGCCATGGACGAAATAATTTGCTTGCCACATCTTCAACTTGGTCTGCAAGCTCACGCGTCGGCACAATCAGAATTGCCATTGCTCCATCGTCCCGAGTAATCCGCCTCCTTCGGTTCAAAAGATAATGAGCAATTGGCAAAAGATACGCCAATGTTTTTCCCGAGCCCGTTGCACTACGTACTAGAATATCAACCGCAAGTTGCCCGTCTTTAAGATTCAGCATAGAATCCAGAAGCTTTTCCTGAACTTTAGTTGGCATTTCCATGTTCATTCGTGAAGTAAGATGATAACATACAGAGCGATACAAGCCCAGCTCTTCAAATGTTTTGGAAGAAAAGTACTCACTCACTTCCATATTTTCATCAACAGGTGTTTCGTTCACTTGCTTCTCTCGCGTTTCGTTCTCTTCCGTTTGACCTCCCTTGTCTTTTCGCGAACTAATTACAGAAAGTGTTGCCTCTATGGCTTCTGGGGTCTCCGCGGCTTTTAGTAACACAGAGCTTTGTTGAGGGTTCATTGGTGTCCGTCTGCGGGGTATTACCCTTTCTTGTAGACTGCGTTGAGTCTCTCTGTTACCTCCATCCTCGATTACAACGTTCGGCAATGTTCGGAGTTGCTCTAAAGAAGTGCCATGTCTCTGCCGTTTTGAACCACGGTTTTGGTTCTCTGGTTTGCCACCACTTCGTGCGGGTGCCTTTTCCCCTTCGATTCCACTAGCAAACTCATCTGATTCTAATAAACTTACACCTTGAGATTCTTGCTTACGGGCTTCTCTCGTTCCAGATTTCAGTTTCAGCTGAAGTTCCTCTCTTCTTCTTTTCCTCCACGAGCCTCTCAACTTTTCTTTGGGAATTTGGAAGCGCCTCGGCAGCTTTTTATGTTCAGAGACTGAAATGTTGAGCTCCATATGTCTTCGGGTTGTTCGAAGAACTATAGCTTCTCGCTTTTAGTGCTTCGTTCTTCAGTGAGTCGTCGTCCTGATTAACGTCATCAAAAAGCGTCCCTTTTTACAAGTCACGTTAGGATGAAATGGACACAGATCAAAAGTGTTCTGAAACCAAAAAAAATCAAAAGTTTTACGTTTTATTTTTAGCGAAATGGCCCCGGCAGTTTTGGGATCTTCCAAGCTTCCTGCCCTCTTCTGCCTAACGCTCTCCTCTTTAAGACTTGTGTTGACTCTGGTGACCTAGAGTTTCAGATAAACAGAAGGCGTCATTTTCACGAGTTCCTCCCTTAAAGGAAAATGGACGAAGATGATGGTGACGAGCGGTACGTATTTGTGTAGCAACAGACTGTTCTCACGGCGGCTTTTACTAATTTAGCTTATTGTTTGACTCGTCACAGTATGCAAGACTACAATGACGGCGTGCCTGAGACGTACGAAGATGATAACATCGAGAATGCAGGAGAGCCAGAAACTGGTGAAATCCCGAACGCTTCCAGAGAAGCTGCCCCGGCCGAAGAAAAGATAACTACCAAGTTCCTCACGAAGTACGAGAGAGGTACGTTGTTAAGTACTATACGCTCAACTCCAAGGCACTGAATGCTGATGTTTTTCCATTTTGCTTTGGTTGGAACGATAGCGCGTATTCTCGGGACAAGAGCATTGCAGTTAAGCATGGGAGCGCCACCCATGGTAGAAGTGATGGGCGACACAGACCCCCTTATTATTGCCAAGCGAGAGCTTCAAGAGAAGAAAATACCAATCACAATCCGAAGGTTTCTACCAGATGGGACGTACGAGGACTGGACCTTGCAGGAACTCAACATCCCGAGCATGGGTTCCGCCCCGTAGTGTTTTATGAAACGCAAGAGCTGGGAACTAGCTGCATCGATACGCGCGAGCTTGCCGTTATGCAAACTTACGCATCGGTAAAGGAATGTTTGTACATGAACTGAACAAACTTTTACTCGACACCTAGCAGTTGAGCTCCTACCCATGTTTCCCCTGGCTGAACGGTTGCCGGCTTGGTGACGCATGCTGGTTCAATGCATAGAAAACTTTTCCATCCTGGGTCCGCGCCCTTCGCTCCGAAAGGGTTCCAGAGCGTTGTATCTTGCAGAGTTGCCGTCTTCTTAATCTTAAGCACTTTAAGAGACGCAAAGTCGAACATTGCCAGTTCCTCTGGAGTGTCGAGATATATGCGATCTGTCTCTTCACTAACATGGAATCCTGCGCCGCCATCTTCCTGTTCTGGGTATTCTTTATCGCCTTCTAGCCGATTTAAATGCCTTCGGTTCTCAAATCCAAATACACGAGCGTCTTCAACAGAGGTTGTCTTGAAGTAGTTATGGAAAGCGCAAGTAAACGAGAACGGCTTATCATCGGTGTTCTTGACAGTCAGCTTTGTCTCGAGCCCGCTGAAGCTGAGCGTCACGGTGTACTCCGCATCGAACTTGAATGGCCATGCTGCCAGTGGTTCTTGACCGGATTCGCTGCTCAAGCCAAAAACCGCAGATACAGAGTCGTCTTCATTCACGACAGTGCTGCGAATTCTCCAGTCAGAAATACGTGCGAATCCGTGTTGAACCAGGTCACCATATGGACCAAACTGAGGAAAGCAGATGGGAATACCTCCCCTTATGGCCTTACCACCGAGCTGCCATTTGTTCTGGTCTGAAACCCAAAAATGATCCTCTCCCCGAGTCGTCCAGCTCGTAACTGCAGCGCCATAGCAATAGACTTTGGCTTGTTGCGAACTTGGTGCATGGCGAAGGATGACCATGGGCATGTTGTTATTCCCCATAGTTATTTCAATGGGTTGCTCCTCAGGTGGTGCATCTGTTGGAGGCATTGGCGGCAGATTCGGATCATTTTGGTCAACAGAGCGACGACGGATTTGGAGTTCCTCTTGCAGCTGCTTGGCAATATCTTCAAAATTAGCCGCCATACGAATCGGACAGCGAGCCCAAGAGTCCGACTTGTGACGTCCATTCGAAGCAATTCTGCACGTTCGGGTCAATTCTGAGCTGTGAAAGCCAGAACGAAGAGAAGAGCTCAGCGAATAGGACGGCACAAAGGCCATGCTCGACATTGTGTGTAGTTGTTTGGAAACAAGCTTGCGTCAGGGAACGATAATTCCTCCTTGCGATGAACTCCAACGATGATGAAAAGCTGAAGCTTTTGTATTGTGTCACGAATGCGGCTTGATGCTCACCAGCGTTGTTGCGGGATGCGGGATGTCCGTTTCCCCACTTAATAGAAATTGTTCGTGACTCTTTCCTCCCTAAATTTCTTCTAATTCTCGCTAATTCTCACACCAGCGACGATGTTCTCGGAATCATCCACCCTTGTATTGCAGAGGATGTTTCAGATGTATTGAGCTCCTCTGTTGGCGAGATTCGACGAAACCCCTGTGCCTCTTGCTCTACCTTCGGTGTGTTATACCTTCGTAATAAAAGAGAATATTCAAAGATCGGATCAAATATCTGTGATCTGGGGATGTAAAAGAAACGAAAAGAACTAAAAACTTTTCGGTTTCCGAAGTTGCGTTCTATTGAACCCACACGGCACAGCGGCATTGAACGCTTGACATGCACCGGCGTCGTCCAAGACAGATCTATTTTGCCGAAGGTCACCTCTAGGTCCGAAAGTTCTAACGCCGTGCATTCCAGTCTCTGCTCTGTCCAACTCGCCGTTCCTAGGAACTCTAGAAACCATGGTTCCATCACAAGCTGAAAATGGAGGGGAAGCTGACCTAGGAGCAATCCGTACCCAACTAGAGTACTACTTCTCGGACTCTAATCTACCAAGGGACAAGTTTCTGCGAGCGAAAACAGAGGAGAACGAAAAAGGCTACGTTTCAATACCCATTTTACTTTCGTTTAAACGAATGCAATCTCTCGGAGCAAATGTGCAGAATGTCATTCAAGCAGTAAGCGGCTCTACTCTCATTGGACTCGACAAGGCACATACAAGTATAAGGCGACTTCTGCCGCTTCCTGAAGAGGATCTTTTTCCTCAGCGCGCTTTATTCGTCAAGGGCTGGACTCCAGGAAGTCCTGAGCCAACATTGGAGTACTTCAAGGAGCTGTTTGCCCCTTCTGGAAATGTCCTCTCGGTTAGAGTTCGACGATGGAAGGACGAAACTGGAAGGCACTTCAAAGGGTCAGTATTTGTAGAAATGGAAAGCCCAGAAGCAGTGGAAAGGGTGCAGGCTGAAGAATATACCATCACTGTCAAAGATGATAGTGGATACGACGTCGAGAAACAGCTGTTGGTGCTCCCGGTGGACGAATACTTCTCGAAGAAGCAAAAGGAAAGGGAGGAATATTTGCAACGCAAAAAGCAGGAGCGTGCGAAGAACCCAAAAAGAGGTAGAGACGGGTCCAGGGCAGTAGCTAAGGGCGAAGCCACAACGCCAGACGAGAAAAGAGAGTTTAAGCTTGACGATAAAACGAACGATCCCGAAACGAAATGTAAGCCTGAGCCAAAGACAAATGGAAGTATGAAAGATGAGACAGATCGCAAGATCACTCCAGGTCTTGTTCTCAAATTTGAAGGTTTCGGCGCGGACATCTCTCGAGAAGATATCCGTGAGGCCTTCGAGCCTCACGGAGAGATTGCGTGGGTAGATTTTCGAATTGGTGATTCTGAAGGTCACATCCGCTTTTCCAATGAAGGGGCCGCGAAGGTCGCATGCGAAGCAATGCAAAAGGTTAGGACGGAGTTCGGCGGCAAAGTGCCCACTTTTTCAGTCCTAGAAGGTGAGGCGGAAGAGCTCTATTGGAAGCATGTCTGGGAGCAGAAGGCAGCGAGCTTCAGAAATTCTAAGAAGCGACGCCGCGAACATGGTCGAAGTGGCAGGGGAAACAAGAGGTTCCGTTCAGGAAGAGGAAGGTCTGGTCCTCGAAGAGGTTCGTAACTTATTCTCCGAAAGGCGCAACCATGGTCTAGCCCGAAAAAAAAACCTGCTTCAAACACCGCTAGCAAAGGAGAGAGAGACGGTTCCATGTAGATGGGAATGTGAGTATCTAATCCAGTCGATGCGTTGGAACCTTACGTTTGAACAAACGCCGTACACGGTTAGCTCTACGTTTTCGTTTCTGGACAGACAATGTATCGGTTAGGAATTATCCTCCTATCCTACAATTCATTTGCTGTTTATTTTGCAGGTTGACAAAGGAAGCCTCTTGCTAAGTTTATTCCGTGCCATCGCACAGAACAGCGTCGCACCTCCCGTGCAAGAGAGAGATGTATGTGTGCGTGTACTGAATGCAGCATTTGAGCACTATCCATCAGCATTTGTAGGGGATGTGCAAGTATGATATCTAACTGCGCATTACAAGGTTACACTTGCCTTCCAGCCTGGTGAGAGCCGGACACAAGAGGCTGGTTACCCGAATTCGAGGTTATCATAACAGAGAATTTCATTTCCTCTTGCATAGAGTTCAGATTCGCTTTCCTCTCGTACTATACATTCTTACTCATCTCTGACCGCAAGAATTTACATAACCGACCGCAGGTTGATGAAAGTTCATATTATGTACAAGGAGAGTCGGGTACGCAAGTGCAATTTCTTGGCGGCTGCACTTGTTCGCTGAAAATCATTTGGATGAGTCCTGGCTTTAAGGAGAGAGGCGCCTCTCCTTGTTTCCCCGACATGTTTTGTACTCGTTGAGTTACATGAAGTCTATCAAACTGGTGGCTCCGAAACAGTATAAATACCGCCCCAGCGAACCCAAAAACTGTTGTGCTGTTCTCCCCATCGCCTACAACTGCCCCCCCCTCCCCCCCATCTGCAACGTTTTTCTCATCGCTCTTCGACTATCTTATCTGTTTCCTTTTGTCACTGCCCTTTGTTGATACAAGATGATGCACAAAATCAAGAAGGCGACTGTCCGTGACAAGACTGCGGACAACGCTGAATTTGCTGACTACAGGAATCGACTTGAACGTTTGGGTGCCTATCTCCAAGCTTCTTCGGCAGCATTGAACGAATCTGAAAGGGCTTGGAAGGAAGTTTGCAACCGTCAGAAGGTGTTTGCGGAGGCATTTGCGAACAGCTACCCGGATAAAGATGAAGTTAGGGATTTTGGTAAGCAATCGGCTCAGGCATCCCAGGCATTGGTGAAGGAATTCGTACTGAAGACTGAAGGTTCTACTGCACCGCACTGGGCGGTAGACGCTGTTGTCCAAGACTACTTGACTGAAATCGCCGGTATCTCCGCAGAGTACAAACCTATTACTGATGCTAAGACTGAAGTCGTTCTATACACGAAGAAAGTTGATGACCTTCAGAATGCTAAAAAGCCTGATGAGGTTAAGATTGCGCGCAACATTGAGAAATTAGAGGAGGCTAAGAAGTCTTATGAAGATATCCTTGATCGTGTGGTTGACAGGATGAAGGAAGTTTACAACAAGCGTCAAGTAGCATTGAAAGCTACTTACGTGGCCTACTGGAGTTCTCAGCTGCGTGCTTTCAATCTTTTGGACACGTCTTTGGAATCGACTCGTGAGTTTGTCGAGGGCTCTGTGGATTCATTGTCTGCGATTCAGATCAAGAGTATGACAACCGAGGATGTATCTAAATTCCTTGAAACTAATACCACTCCCAGTTCGTCGCCTAAGACTGCGAAGACTGCAGGAGCTAAGGAAGTGCCAACTTCTCCTGTGGAGGATGCTACGGAGACACCAACAGAGGTGCCGGCTGCTGCCATCTAGACTTGTTAAGGTATTGCTTGAATAGGTTTTACGCAAATGTGGAAGTTTTATAGATCAGTTGTCACAAATTTTAGGTTACAGAGGTTGGTCTCTCGTGTTGCGAGCATGGCATAAACGCCTCTCTACTAGTGAAAGACTCATTGCTTGTGTGCTGATCTTTTTGCAGTCGCGTCTGGATCCTCTTGCCCAAAGTACTTTTTCCTTATTGTGGACAACAGTTTTTTAACACAATAGTGTATGGAAACTTCAAATGAAGCTTTCTATCCTCAGAGAGGCCAACCCAGCGTACCAGATGCGTCATTAAACGAGTAGATCACCGTGGAGGCACCATCAAGTTTGGCTGCCGAATATTGTATTGTCCCTGAACGTAACGTTATCGGAAAAAAACGCACCGCGATGATTACCATGATCATGATGAGAACAATCTCACAGTGGGGTCGGTAAAAAGTTAGGTAGATTACGTTGAAGAAACAAATGCGAGGTAATTTTACAAGGAAGACAGCCGGAAAGATCTTTCCCCATAGTTATCTGTTGGGGGGGAAATCTGGAGATATGGGCATCACCCATGGGAACGAAAACATATCCAGCCTTGATTTAACACGAAGAGAATGAGGCTGACACAATAGAACGGCGTTTATGAAAGCGCACAGGAATACTGTCGAAAGGCAGGTTGATCTGAGATATCACGCCAGATGTGAGCCAACACGATGGATGAATTTCAGAAGGGTTGCGGCTGCGCATGTATCGGGACACCTCCCACGAAATGCACAACCTGCGGCTCGAGAACCACGAAAGTGGCACTAAAGTATCGCGTACAAGCGCTGCAACTAAGAAACAAACAGCGCTTGCGGGCAGCAACAAATCGCGTCGCAGCGTACGAGATGAAGCCCGATTACGGCGACCATCCACGACCATCCACAGCCACCCATGCAAATGCATGCTGCAACCGCCCAACAAAATATCGCGCACCGCTTCACGACAGCCGCCGCCATTCGCGCACCACAGCCGCGCATGATGGCCGCAACGCCGCCGATATTTTGCGCAATGTTGCGCGTCGTGAAACAATCCGTCACCGTTCGTTCCGCATATCACGCGGATTTTGGCAGTACACGTGGGCGGAGGTGCGCTTCGAGAGCTGCTTTTTGGTGGTGGCGTGTCCCCAATTGGCAGCACTGCGTGCGGACTGCAGGCGGCCTGCCGCTCGTCGCTGTTTTTTTGCTTTGCCGGCAGTTGGCTTGAGATATGTGCTCTTTTCCAGCTCGCAGCTATCTCATAGCATTGCCGCACGCCCCTCGCTACGTCAGTTTCTGTCCCACAGCCGCCTCTTCTGCGCGTGCTTCGTCGTTGGTGAGTCCTTCTATCTCGCTCAGTCTGTTTGCTGAACGCACTTCTCCGTCGCTCGTTCGTCGCCAGCGACGTTTGCTGTGCATTTGCTCCGAAAACACAATCTCAGTCTAAGCCACCTTCCTCCTGTCGTGTGTTCGTTAATAGTTCTTCCATCGTCACTGCAACACATCCAGTTCGCCATGAAGCAAACAGCCTTTCTACCCACCCTGCCGCTCCTGCGAACCTCCAAGCTCAATCTTAATCCCTCGCGAGCTACGCCTCTGCACCTTACACCCAGCTCATCCTCGTTGAACACGCCTACCTGTTCGCTCAGCTCTCACCTTCGACAAGCTGCCCTCGCCTGTGCTGCGGTTGGTCTCACAATGCTCCCGCTGCGCACAATGGCCACTACCGTGAACGTTAACCCTACACCAGATTCGCCTATTTTCGTTTCAAAAGCCAGTTCCGACCGATTGTCCACCTCTCTTGCCGTTGTCGGTGTTGCAAAATCCCCTATTCATGACTATTCTCTTTCTTCTGAATATACCAATCCAATCCAATCGGAAGACCCGATTGAAGAAGCCCGTCAGGAACTCGCTCTCGCCACTCGTCTTATCACTGCTGTGATGTTGGGTGCTATTGTTGGAGTCGAAAGAAGCGCCACCGCACTCAACCTTGGCGTGCGATCCGTAACGCTTATTTCGCTTTCATCGGCGGTGGCCAGCGTCATGGCTGCAGGTATGGAAGTGATCCCACCCACATTTCTAGCCTATCCTTCCTTGACCGTTGCGCTTCCTTCCATTACAGCCGGACTATTTGTTTATGTCGCTGCTAAACTCCGACGTCCACGCCCATACAATGCAGGTGCCATGAGCTGCATTGTTTCCCTGTGCGTTGCGATGGGAACTGCTTGTGGTACCGGCATGTCTCTCATGACCGTCCTATCGTGTTTGGCTGCCGTTTATGTTATGCGACGAAAGTATACTTCTCCGCTTTTGCGGCAAAGGGTTACAGTGGCTGCGAGAACTATGAGGGCTGATATTGTTGCTCCGCGTGAAACGTATGCAGAAGTGACTGGATCCTCCTCAGGTGCATATTCAACATCGCGACGGGCCGAAGGTGTTGACGGATAGAAGAAACACGCCTCAATCTGATGCTCTACGCCACACCCTTGCGTGCGTGGTTGTGTTGTACAAACTTGTGTAAATATATGAGTAACCCCATGTCTTCGGTTTTCGACAGAATTGTTGCATTACTCACGCCGGGGGTGGGTTGCTTCTGCACGTGGATTCTCGCGAGTGATGTTCCTCATTATGATATTGAGCGGTGAGATGACTACTGAATAATGTATGCCTTTGAAGGCACAGAAATGAAGGGGGGTTTTAAACCCTACAAGGGACCCGGGGTGTAACATTACATTTGCTAACAAGGTATTCTTCGCAATATGTTTCCCGAAAGGACCATGAACCAAATCCAAGTAAGCGTAGCTGGCGGTTTTGCACTGCTGAAACGCACGGGTAATCAGAGAAGCTTTGTTACCTGTAGTTGTTTCTCAAGGCATGCTTTTATCTCGCAAGTTTGAATTCATACTCGTAAATGCTTCGAAAGCTGTTAATGTTACCGAACATGTGCAGCACGTGAGCAGCGAGCCAAGAGGCGGAACGCGTTCACATGCATGTCTCGGCAACAAGGATCATCCATCTCTCGCTGTTGAACCAGCTCATGTGGACATGTGCGTCTTGAGGAAGGTTAGTTCAGATCCTTGCAGCCTTGTGATAGCAGCGGTGCCTCGCCAGTTCCTTTTCCACAGTGCTCATGTAATCCGAGCTGATAGACAGGAGCTGTCCTGGAGGATGTCACCACAACTTGATTTCAAAGCGTGTTTCAATCTTGACCCATGAGTGGCATTTAGAACTGTTACCTGACAAGCTTTCCCTGTAATCCGGTAAGCCGAAAGCCGTCCGAACACCGGCACTACTTTCTGGAAAACCCCGTGATGTCATGCATTGTCGAGAGAAAATGGACGAGTGGAAACTCTGCTACACTCTGATGTCAATTGCAAGCCAGTTTGGGAAGGAGAACGTATTGTCGGTTGTTCTCAAAAGACGAGAACGAGTCGTCTTCTTGGAACCACACGCCTCAATTCAGTGACGGCTCTCCTCGAAGGCAATACGGAAGTCGTGCTGTCCAGCCACGGATCCCGCTGTCGTCGTCATGTCTTCCTTTGTAGCATTTCCATATTGATTACAGAGATGGAAAAGGGAAGTGTTGACACCAAAACATCTCATTTCTTGCTCCTTTTCGGCGTCATCCGCAGCATGCAGGACAAGTTGTAGATGGTAGTGATTGTGCGGTGATCGTCTGGCTTTCGAAGACTTTTACAGTTAATATTCTCAGCTCAAAGCTTGGTTTATATGAGGCTCCTCAATTTTCAGCACCTGTAGCAACGAAAAATTCACATAGAAGTGTGACATCCACGAGGATCTTCGTCGACCCAATTCTTTTCCATCGCACTTGTACATGGGTGGAATTCTTTCGTCTTGGAGGGTTGCAACTTACTGGTCGACCTTCCCGACACAGAATCCTCTCAGTTTGCAGACTGGCTCGAAAAAGAACAGAACGAGACATGTTAAAGTCTCAGATCGAAACAAAGAGAGTGTAATCCGCATTGAGAGACTTGAGGTGCTAGCTATTGCACGGTTAGCCCGAGATGAGCCGTCTTGGCGTTGAAACAAGAATCAAGCCTGACCCATATCAATTATGAGACTCCTAATTCAGGATTTTTTTGTCTTCATGCTATCAGAGAGCGATTGTGACACCTTTATAAACCTGAAAGAGCTCGTTCGCAACGGTTGTGGAGAGTGCTGGATGGAAGGTTGTCTTCCACTCATATCTCAATCTCGTGCAATCCAGCTCTACGGGTAGCTTCTTTTTCTTCTTTTTAGCATGCTACAGAACTCAAGAAAGATTCGCAGCGGAATTCGTGCCTGGCGCAGTACTGCACTCGTCTGCTGATGTAGAAGGGGCCGTCGCCTCGATCATCCGTTCTAGCGGAAGAAGAAATTCGTGGGGTTAAAAGATCTGCTTCGTGAGCTGAGGGCTTAAGACATTTGTTTCGGCCGCTGCGACAGTTGGCAGATATTCATTGGAGCATGAAGGATCTATGGGCCATTTAAATTGGCGACTGTCCCGGAAGCTCAGTTGTAGCCAATCACAACGCCCTAAGCAACTGCAGCATGATACTGTACTCGAATAAACGAGCAGAATACGCATCGTTGAACTGTGAAGTGACATTTTTCTCCGACAATCTGCAGAGCAGAGCAGAGCTCGTTCCGACCGTCCGGGAGGTGCTGACTGTGTCTTCACCGCGCGAGAGTTGGTCGCCTCTTTTCAGCGCCACACCATATTTCTTCGTCCAGCGAGATATGCGTGCTTCGGTTCAAACGTCGTCGAGCGCGTCTTTCTTCTTGGCGTTTGTCGCGCAAGATCCATTTTAACACAGCCTCATTTCGCACAGCGCCATCGCGCTAATCTCGCGCGCTCTCATACTGCATACTCATACTTGTTCATATATACCTCCTTCACACTCCCTACAATGGTTTCGATGCGAGTCACGAATGGTGCTACTTACGGGTTCGGAATACCTCCCATCTCAATCGCACCGCAGCTGATCCTGAACATTCGACAGACAACCACGGCCACGTTGGCCGCAATCGCTCTAGCCGTCAGCAAATCTCACAAATCCGTGGCATGGAGAGTATATCAAGCGCAAGCACCCATTCAAAGCTGTATCACACGCACCACAAGACCGCGACATAGCTGCATCTGCACCGCACCCGTAGTCGTGTTCGACAAAGACTACCAAATGCCAATGTTTTCAACATGGAACACATCATCCGAAGGCGAGCAGACCCAAGAAGTGCCGCCGGAAAACAAATTGCAACAGGTGAGATTTCCAAAACCACTTCGACCTCATAACGTTCTACAACGAGGTTCTTCACTCTCATCGACGCGAAACCTGATAAGCGAGCTTCGAATCCTGGCCAGATTGCTGGTGGCGCTGGTAGTAGGCGGTGTGATCGGCATGGAAAGAAGGGCAGCAAACAGTCTAGCGGGCGTGAGAACGTTCAGTCTGGTGAGTCTTGGGGCGGCTTTGTTCATGTCTACTGCGCTTATAGCATTTCCTAATTCGGATCCCGCTCGAGTTGCAGCGGCGATTTCGTCGAGCGTTGGGTTTCTTGGCGCCGGTGCTATGCACAAGAATGCAAAGCATTCTAAAGGTCTTACTACGGCTTCTTCAGTATGGCTCGCGGCGGCTCTTGGCGTTGCGGCGGCGTCTGGAATGTTTTTGTTGTCGTTTACGGGTGCGATTTCGACCGTGTTGATTGCGCGGTACGCGAGGTTTGACTCTTCACTTCAGCTGATCCGGGGAGATCCTACCGCCGTTTTCAGTAAACGAGAAGACGAGGAGGACGAGGAGGACGAGGAGGACGAGGAGGACGAGGAGGAGGAAGAGGAGGAAGAGGAGGAACGGGATGGGGACGGACAGCTGTTTGATTCAAGAAGCAACGGGAGCGTGCGTCACTTTGACGTGTTGGAGGCGAGCTCGAGCACAGACTTTGACGCTCGTTCGCAGCGCGGACGGCAAGCAGACAGCGACAGAGACAGCGGCGGCGGCGGCGATGGCGGCGACGCGAAGGACGCGAAGGAGGACTGAGCACTGCGCAAGCTGGGTATCAAGTACTTAACCCTTGCGCGAAAAAGGATTATCCCTTGGCGATGTGTGCAGTTTTTTTCGGGGGGGGGGGGG